>VZRI01002421.1:356175-415994 GCA_013397515.1 Upupa epops | reverse complement strand
CCCTGGGCAGCCTGTTCCAAGGTTTGGTAACCCTTTTGGTGAAGAAGTTCTTCCCAACATCCAGCCTAAACCACAAGGGTTGCAGCTTGCACCATTGCCTCTGGTCCTGTCACCACCAGGGAGAAGAGGCTGTTCCCCTCTTCACTCTAAGCTCCTTTCAGATAGTTGTAGAAAGCAAATAAAGTCTCCCCTCAGCCTTCTTTTCTCCAGACTAAACAAGCCCAGTTCCCTCAGCCACTCCTAATAGGTCTTGTGCTCCAGACCCTTCACAAGCCTTGTTTCCCTTCACCATGCTTCAGCGCCTCAATGTTCTTCTTGTAGTGAGGGTGCCTGAACTGAACACAATATTGGAAGTGCAGTCCCACTAGTACCCAGTGCAGAGCGATGACACTTCTCTACTCCTGCTGGCCATGCTATTTCTAATACCAGCCAGGATGCCTTTGGCCTCCTTGGCCACTTGGGCACACTGCTGACTCGTACTCGGACAACTGTCAATCTATGCCCCCAGGTCCTTTTCTGATTTCAGCTTTCCAACCACACATCCCCAAGCCTGTAGCCGTCCATGGGGTTGTTAAGACCCAAGTGCAGGACTCAGCACTTGACCTCTTTGTACCTCATACAATTAACCTCGGCCCAGCATTTGGTGCCCAGGGTAACATGCCCCACGTCTGAGATTGTAACAGTGGTAAAAACCACTTCTGGCAACACTTTGGTCTTGTCCAGGTGACAGCAGTGAGAAAAGGGAGACTCAGCTGCAGCAGCCACCAGGGACATCAGGCTCAGCTCACCAACTTCACCGTGGGGTTGAAGGGGAAATTCATTTGCAGTGGCAGTTCTCATATTAAGCAACTCATCTCCCAAAAAAGAGGTCCCTATTCTCCATATCAGAGAGGTAGCAGCTTGGGAGTGAGGAGAAAGGCAAGCAGGAGGTAAGGTGGGGAGAACCAGTGCTGCACCCTGAGCTGGATACTCCACTCCAAAAATGAGCCTCTAAAAGCACTGGAATGCACTGAAATACTTCTGAAAGTTCTGAAGTGACTTTCCCCTGCCAGCAAAGAGTTAAGGAACGATTCAGCCAACCCTAAATTTTCTCAGCCTTGCCCTTCTTGAAAAGCTTTCGGTGGTTAGCAACCTGCTTTGAGCAGGAAATTAGAAATGGGAAGGAGATGTGTTACAGCAGCTTCAAAAAGTCTGATGCAACACGGACCCAAAACCTCCACTACACCACAGGCAAAATCATTTTTCCTGTTCACCTGCCAGCTCAAGCCTTGAGGGAGGTTTCTCAATGCCCCTGTGTGAGATTTCCCAGGAAAACCTCCTCTCACCATGGAGCCAGTCCTGGAGAGATGCTGAGGCTTTTTGTAAGGAACAGAAGTATCTGCACAACCAGGGCAGGAAAAAATACCCCTGGCACCCAAGGGGGCAGTGAATAAATAAAATTCAAAAATAACTTCTATTTTTTCCCCAAACATGGAAATATTGAAGGGTGCTGACACCACTTCACTCCTGTAATTTCACATCATGTATTTAATCCTTTGAATCCTACATTCCAAAAGCTCCCAAAGGCATTTCAAAGCCACTCTGATATGTTATACATCAATGAAGCATTCCTGCATCCAGGCCGTGCAGTGTTGCAGCTACCCAAGAAGTCAGATAGGGAGCACCGAAGCAGAATTTCCTTATTATAGTTTTTCAGTCACTGAATTTGATTGAGGTTTCTTGCTCCTGGGTTCAAAGTTTTCTGTGACACCTCACATGGTGAGCTTGTCTGGCTTTCAGCATTTTCCAGGCATGGAGAAAAACCTCCTGCTAAAGATTCTGCTGGAGCAAACAATACCACACAGCACAAATTGCCTTTTTTCAGTATTTTGAATGCGTTTTGATTTTGATTGTTAACACTAAGCTGCTATGTTTTTCATTTTTTAATTGCACGGAGCTAGACTGAAAGAAGAAAGAAAAGCAAGGTGATGAAATGTGAAGAAATCTTAAGTAAAATTCAATGATTTTTCATTTTATTCTTCCTCAAGTGGATTTCAGGGGATCCCTTACAGTGCTAGAGCAGCACTTGAGGCTGTTGCCCTGACACACACCTGGTTTGGGGCTCGGCACAGAAGCTGCTGGGCTGAGGCTCCAGGCACCACTGCGCAGATGCTCTTGGGCAGCTGTCAGTGAGACATTTTGCACCAAGAGGGGGAAGAACCTCCTGGGGTGAAGCCAGACCTACCACCAAGAGATGACTGTGCATGGAAAAGGAGGTCAGGCAAAAACCACTCCGTTCTTGAAACCGTGACCATGGCCTGGCTGTGGCTCCATCTTTGCATCTGCCTCCAGATCCCAGGTAAGAAGGATCTGTGTCTCTGAAGGGTTGAGGGCACCTAAGATCATGCTGGATCCTCTCCTCTACCTTGCTCTAGCATGTGAGGTATGTTGCATATCTGAATTATGGAAGTTTAACTATACAGGCATAGTGTAGATCTACAGGATATTGTTACCTACTGTTGTATGACTTTGGACAATGTCCTTAATGCTTTAATTTTGGTCAGTCCAAAACTGGTCAGGCAGTTTGATGTTCACTGCAGGTCCCATCCAACAGAAACATGATCTCTTTTTTCTTCTCTTCTCTTCTCTTCTCTTCTCTTCTCTTCTCTTCTCTTCTCTTCTCTTCTCTCAGGTGTTATGGTTTAGACAATGCAGAGTTTGTCTGTACTGCACCCTGCAGAGAGACTGTGACTAGCTGCTGCTGAAGAAGTTACGGTAGCACCTATCTATGCTACCTGTGTAACACAAAGACAACAAGCAACCCATTTAATTTTCTCCTAAACCTATCCAAGGACTGAATATCTGAGGGACTGAGATCTATACAGTGGGGTCCTGGCTGAGAAAACCCCAATAAATTAGAGTTTGCTCACGTGTACAAAGGGAAAAGGGACCATTTTCAAGCTGCTGCAGGCTAATTTGGCCAAGCATGTGGTAACAACCCCATCAGCCATCTCTCCCTGATTACCTGTGGTTTCCACTGGAAAAGGGAAAAAGGGAGGTTTTGGAGGATGAAGGTGCAACAGATCTGGCTTTCAGATCTGGCTCCATCCCAGCTCACCCCACTGCAGTCTGACAGCAGGCTCAGGGCTGAGCTGGATGCTTTCCAGGATCCTTTCTCATCCCTTCTGATTCATTGAATACTCTCCAGCAGCTTGAGTTAAATATTTTCACAGGGGTTAATCTTCCCATGCCCAGCAGGGCCAGACCTCAGGGCAGCCAAGGGAACCCCTAAGCTGCCATGCCCCACGGACACACATACTTCATTCCCTAAAAAGTCACAAAGGTGTTTGCCAGAGCAAAGCCTGAGAGGACTGCACTCCAAAACCTCAAAATTATGCATTTTAGTTAAGAAGGAGAAAGTTTTACTGTCACAGAGCCAGAGGATAGAGTGAAATGCTGCAGCTGCTGCTCAACATCTGAATTCCAGTGCTGCAGGATTAGCCTGCTCATCTCTGCAACTTGCCGCCAGCAATGGGGCCATTGGTGAGGGGTCAGAGGAAGACTCTGGGCCTGTCTCAGTCACCAGAGCCCTCTCCCTGTCCCCTCATGGTGGACATCAGGGCCATGCAACACGTGGATGGCTTCAGGTGCTGTGGCTGTAAAAATCCACTCCCACTCCACCAGGTTTGTAGGGCTGCAGGAAGATCTTTGCAATAACTTCTGTAAGCAGCTTTGGGATTTTTGAAGTAATAGGGGCATTTTAAAGTTACCACAAAAACCCCAAAAAGGTACCAAAAATGTGAGGTTTGAGCTTATTGCAGAGCTCCAAAACAGGCCTGGGAAAGAGTCGGGGGCAGCGAGAGCATCCTTATCCTCCGAAGGCTGTTTTTCCATTGGTATCGGGGTATCTGCTGCTTTGCAAGACTGTTTGCACAACAGGCAGGATCACAAGACACCTGTTATCCGCAAGGACACGTCTTCGCTCACACAGAGATGCCGCTCACATCTGCCTGGGCCAAACACAACACAGATAATTCCCACAAAGACTGCGAAGCCCAAACACTAAAACCTTCAACCCTGCTGCTACCCCTCGCTCCCCCCTCCCTTCCCCAGGTCTCAAAAATCGTGCAAAAATAATGTCATCACAAAACTAATATAAAATCAGCTCGTTTTTGAGATGGGGTTTGGTCTTTTTCTGGACCTGAGATGAAGTCTATTGGTGCTACAATTGTTAGAATAAAAATCTGGCAAATAAGAGGCTCAAAAAGCCACTCTCTTACAAGAGAGGTGAAGCCTTTCCACAAAATGAGAAAGAAAAGGGCAGGCGATGGGCATCCACAGGAGCAGGAGTGGATGCCCTTCTCTGCACAGACAGCCCTGAGGGCATCCCCAAAATCACCCCTCCATCCCTCTCCCTGCTGCTGATCTTCCTCCCTAGATGATTTTTTACAGGGCTAACATTACCTGTAGAACTAGGCTGGGCCAAAAAATAGCTGGGGAGCCCAAAAAGGCCTCTGAGGGAACATGGGAGCATCCTGATAGGAATCATAGAATGTTCCAGGCTAGAAGAGACCTCCAGAGGTTACTAGTTCAACCTCCCTACACAAGCAGGGACATCTCTACCTAGGTCAGGCTGCTCAGAGCCTCATCAAGCCCAACCTTAAATGACTCCAGCAATGGGACCCCCTCTACCTCCCTCACATTGAAGAGCTTTTTTCTAATCTCCAGCCTAAATCTCTCCTTTCCCAGTTTGGACCCATAGCTCCTTGTCCTGTCCATACAAACCCAGTGTAATAGATCTTCCCCTGCCTTCAGGGACCCCCCCCCTCAGGTGCTGGAAGGTCAAAATAAGGTTCCCCTGGAGCATTCTGTTCTCCAGGGTGAACACCCCCAACTCTCTCAGTCTGTCCTGTTATGAGAGATGCTCCATTCCCCTGACTGTTTTGGTGGTCGCCACTGGATGTGCTCCAACATGTCTGCATCTTTCTTGCACTGAGGGCTCCAGAACTGGACACAATACTCCAGGTGAGGTCTCACCAGGACAGAGCAGAGGGGCAGAATCACCTCTCTTGATCTGCTGGCCACAGTTCTTTTGATGCAGCCCAGGATGTGATTGGCCTTCTGAGCTGTGATTGCACACTGGTGGCTCATGGCCAGTTTTTCATCCTTTTCCACAGGACTGCTCTCAGTAGATCCTCTCCTAGCCAGTACTGATAATGCTGGCTATTTCAGCCTAGGTGGAGGACTCTGCACTTGGCCTTGTTGAACCTCAGAAATGCTTCTGTTTCTTGCTTGTGTGATGTCCTGCTCTGTGACTACTTGATCTTACTAAAGCCACAAAGAAAAGCCATACTTAGCATTGAAGAAAATTAATGTCAAGATAATAATGACCATTTATTCCTGTCTCTTTTTTCTTAGGTTTCTGCACAAATCTATTTCTAACCCAGACGCCAAAGCACATTTTAGCCCAAACTAATAACGAAACAAAAATCCTCTGTGAGCTAACGCAGGAGCACATTGGGGTGTACTGGTACCGCTGGAGTAAAGAGAAGCAAAATTTCGAGTTCTTGATTTTTTCCAACCCGATGGGCAAAGCCACCTATGGCACAAACATCAGAGGGGACAAGTTTAGTGTCCATGGGTCAAGTTCCTACACATCCTATAGCCTGCACATCAGCCAGCTCCACGCCTCAGACAACGGCACATATTACTGCCTCATCTCCCGCTCCTCCCAGCTCTTTCTGGGCAGTGGAACACAGCTTGCAGTGGGTAAGTATCATCTCCAGAGTTGCAAAATGTGCCACCATCAGGTTGTCATAAATCAACTGGGTAGGGGGTGTTGCATGTTAGTAGACCCTTCCCAATTTTGAGGTTCAAGATTGGGGCTTTGGGGTTTTTCTGAAGAGAACTATAAGACCAGATAAGGCAGAAAGGAGCTAAATTGTAGGTCGGCTGCACACAGTAGCGGTGCTGCTGTGGTCATGCCTTCACCACCACTTTTGTCCTAGTGTTTTATGTTCTCCGTGGAAGGACCCCCACCCCCTGCTATTACCATGCCTTGGGCTTTTCTCATCCCCTGTGGTATTTTGGGTGAGAGGCTCAATGTGTGCCCTGCTCAGATCCCGAGTACCTCCACCCACTGGTTCTTTCCTATCCGCCTGACAAGCAACAAGAGCAGCATTGAGGCCAGAGGGCATCACCCCTGGCATCACTGTGGTGGCTCTGACTGTGGGATTCAAGTCCCTCCTTCACAGAAAGGATCAACATGGGATTTATTCCTCAAAGCTAATGACCCACTGCCACTGGGAAGCTCCAGCCAGAAACCAGAGCTGTCTGCAGGCAGCACTGGGGAGTGATGTTTTACAGACCCTGGGTCATACAGCAGCTCTTTTCAACCCATTTTCTTCTTGTCCACAGAGCACAGGATGATGTAGAAAAAACTATCTGAAGTTGGATTCAGCCCTTTCTCTGTAGGTTTTTAGGGAGACAAAATACTTATTTAACCAAGACACAGCAATGGCTGCTGGCTCTCAAACCACCCGTGTCCCAGCCTTTCTGGGTTTCTCTTTGTGCCCTGCACCTTAGGCTGGCTGAGAGACTGCTTTTGGATTCTTGCTGGCTCAGAGAAAAGCTGGTTTAGATAAAGGAGAACTGGGTTTTGTGAACAGGGCACATATCTGTGTGCAAAACAAAGCCTGAAAAACAGGGTTGAGATTCAGAATGATCAAGGACAGTCCAATTAAAACTAAACAGCAGCAGGTGCTCAGGGAGGACTCAGGCTTTGATGTGTGTTTTCTTTCTTTCTCCCTTCAGAACATGATAAAACAAAACGTCTCCACATTCCTTCAAATCTGTTATAATGGAAGGGAGAAGCTTCCAGATAAGGCACAGGCACCCGCTGTCTCGTCTTCCCGTGTGAAAGAACAGTGTTTTCTGTCACAAATGAAGCAGAAAAAGTAGTCTTGAATCACATAAAATTTGGAATAAGTGGATTTTGAGCAGTAAAATATGCAGCTACTTAATTGTTCTACTAGGATGTTTTACTAAACAGCTTTACAGAGAGGTGAATGTGCCCTATTTTAATTCAGATACACCCTAACTGCCTTCATTTTATCAGAAAAAAATTAAGAATCCAATTCTGAACAAAGCTTGGAACAATCTGGATATGGAAAATGTCCGGGGATCCCTTAAAACCTCCCTGTGCTACTGAGATGTCCCTCCACCCGTGATTTTGTGTGATGCTGATTAGGTTGTACCTGGCAGTAACTGTAGCGTGAGGAAGTTTCCTTTTCCTCTGCCTTTGCCTTCAGCCCTTGTTCACCTGGTACAATGCTTTATTACTGCTTTTACAAACTCGTAGCTTCTGTGGCCACCAAGAGGTTTAGGTCAAAACCCTGGCTCCTCTGCAGACACAGACCTTTGCAGGATCACAGGCTGGGGTTAGTTTTAGAAGCCAAAACTTCCAGCCCTTCATGCCTGCTGTTTGAGATCTCCAGTGCATTCAGTGTCATCCTCTTCTCCTTACCCTCCAGTTGATGTTTTGCCTCTGAAGACAACTCAGACACCGCTCCCCAAAAAGCCCGTGCAGTGTGTAACCAAAGGCAAAGCTGCTAACAAGAAAGGAACAGCACCAGGTCAGCTCAGGCTGTTTTGCAAAAGGGGTTCGCTGAGCTCCTGGGGCACCCCAGGGTTCAGCTGGGGTTTGTCTGTAATGGGGGCAACCACTGCATGACCCTGCAGGGATGAGCTTCCAGGTATAACTAAACCTTCTGCTCTGGATGGAGCTAACCTCTGCCCTCAGGAGTGGTTCCCTGGGATATACAAGGGCGTAAGGGTTGAGATACACTTCCATTTAGGTTTAACTAAACTCTGGCGTTCCCTAGGTGCGTGGCCCCTGCAGGTGGGTGTAACATGGGTCCTGCAGACATGGTGAGCTCCCATGCCAGAGAGCACACCCCCAACAGGGTTACCCTAAATCATAGCTAAGTTCCCTGCAATGTCTTTGAGGTGTAATGCACTGCTCAAGGGATACTCCAGGATAATGCTCATGTCATTGCTCCCTTCTGAGTACTTGCTTTGCTTTACGCTCCCCTACACCCCACCCTTCATCCCCAAAGCTGTGGGAGAAGGATGATGCCAGGTGTTGAACTGGAAGGCAGCTTCACACAATGTTCCTTCCTACTCTCCAGGTGTCTGCAGCCCCCTGGTCTGGGTCCCACTGGCCACCGGTGTCCTGGTCCTACTGCTGAGCTTGGTTCCCACTGCCCACCGCTTCTATCGTAAGCACCCTGCCAGCCCCTGGGCAAAATGAGGGGGTGTCAGGCTCCGGGAGAGCCTGGAAGTGGGATGGGGAGCTGGGAGGAGGTCTCAGGGCTGACAGACAACATTTCTCTCCAGGTCTGCGGCGCAGACTGTGGCTTCGGATCCACAGGCAGTAACTCCCACCTTGCTCCCACCTCCTTGAGCAGGAGCTGTGGACAATCCCCTCTGTGATGCCAAGCCCTGCCTGGCCATGGCCGGGAAGGGCATTGCAGGGGCTGACATAAGTTTTGCACTGCAGAACAGACATTTCTTTCCTGTGATGGACCACACCTACAGCATACTGAGACTTCTCAAGGGGTGCTGAGCAGGGTAAACACTGTGGCTGGCTCTGTATCGGGGACACCAGGACTGATGTACCAAGGAGATGACAACTTGCTGTGGGAGCTTCTTGTCTCTCGTCTCTGCTCACCCTCGGGATGGCACAGGGGTGCTTTTGGTTTGCTCCTGCTACTGCAGATTGATAAGACTTTGCTAAGGAGCACTGGAAGCAGGCAGCAGGGGCAGGTCACTGCACAGCTTGTGATGCTCCTATACAGGCATTTGTGTCAGAAGTAGTGAATGTACGGGTCAGCTTCATGCTCTGCAGGCTGGAGTCTTGATGAGCTCAGCCGGACATGGCTGTGGGTGAGAAGGAGCCATGGCCTGTGCCCAAGCAGGAGTTAAAACAGGACAACAGCTGCAGTGGGAGCAGGTCTGGGAGGGCATCTTCTTCCCCAGGAGACTGCAAACAGCCAGGAGTGGGATAAGAAACCGAGACAAAGCCAAACCCAAGGCCAAACACCTGGGCAGCCTGAGAGCAAACAACCGCTTCCAAGAGCAGACAGGCAGCTGTGGGCTGGCCCCAAGCCCAGCAGCATGGCACAGCTCATGAGAATCACCCTGAGCCTTGTCCCTGTGTGCTGAGCCCCAAGGGTCCTGCACCCTGAGAAATCACTTGAAATTGCAGAATCACCCAGGTTAGAAAGGACTTCCAGCTTCATCAGTTCCAACCATTAACCCAACAAGGACAAGTCCCCATGTGTGATGGCCCTCAGCAGTGCCAGCATGTGCTGAGCTACAAGCAACAGCTCTGTGTGCTCAGGCCCAAGTGTTGCCTTTGGG
The DNA here is from genome assembly GCA_013397515.1 of Upupa epops. NCBI lineage: Eukaryota > Metazoa > Chordata > Aves > Bucerotiformes > Upupidae > Upupa > Upupa epops. The sequence continues at coordinate 406,592 of VZRI01002421.1, read as the reverse complement.
TGCTGCGACCCAGGTGGCACCAGAGGCAGAGCAGCTCTCCCCAGGGTGGTTGACATGGCTCAGCTGGAGCTGCAATGCTGATACAGGGCTACAGATTCAATAGCTTTCTGGGTGCAGGCAGTGGGTGCTTGCTCTCAGGTGAATTTCCAGCCCCATCTCTCTGCTCAAACATGGGCACCAGTGCACGGCTGTATCACCCACAATGGGTGCCAGGGGGTGGTTGCCCAGAGACCTCCTGTCTCCAGAGTGGGTAGGAAAGCCAGCAGCTATTTCAATACTGGGGAAGCAGTGGGGGTCCTACCCACTAGCCCATGAGCTGGTGTGGCTGTGACGTCTCAGGGCTGGGGCAAGCACAAGTGTGGGAAGAGCTCATGCAGGTTTAAGGCTTCACAGTCACACAGCAGCATCCCCTGGTTTTGCCCTCCTTCCCCTCACCAGCACAGGGAGCCACCTCTCTCTGCTTCAATGTAAGTTTCAAAATCCAAACCATGGGTGCTCCTCACAATACTTATTTCTCCTAAACAATGCAATAAAAAGGGTTTCCCAGGTTCTGGCGCTTCCTGGAACTCAGCTGATGGTGGTGGGAGATACCAGTCCAAGACCCCATCCCATCCAAGATGCTGCAGGTAAGGATTCCTGAACTTACCTGCCTCTGACACATCATACCAACAGCATGTTTTAGCCTCTGTGAAAGTGCAGAAGAAATACTTTCACCATTTTTCCACCCTGTGAGGAGCCAGTGTGCCCGACTTTACCCCAGGAGCAGAAGGTTTTGATAAATTCTGTTTCTTACAGGGCCACTATAAGGAAACCCCCTAGAAACTTCCCATGGGCAGAGGTTTAATCTTTCAAAACCAGCGAGTTTCCCCACTGCCTGCAGCTGCGTTTGAAATCCCAGCTCCATAAGGGTATCCTGCCATTAATGTCCATCCCTCAGGCACAACAACCCTCCATTCTCTCATCCGTCCTTGTGCTTGAGCCTTCTCTCCAGTCTCTGACCCTCACTGAAACCCTCCAGGATGGCACCATCCTGCCTCAAACGACTTCAGCTACCAGATTATCGTGACTCCAGTAACACCCATTTAAAGGGCAGACATTCATCCCTCAGCTCTCTGCCCACTAGTGAAGATCTGCTACAGGCTGCAAAGGTTTTGCTCAGCATCTAAATTCCAGAGTTTGACTTCACTGTTCCTTTTTAATTTGGAAAAAAAAACCCACCTAAAAAAAAATCTCCCCAAACTCCACATCATTTGTGAGCAGTGAGAACAGGAGAGGACAGCAGCAGTCAGGGGTGTTACCTGTCCTGTTCAAACACGGGTCTGGGCAGTTTACCAATGGAAGTGATACAGAAATGAAGTGGTTGCTGTAATCATCAATAGGGAGTTTAAGACAGTCAACCTCAGATTTTAGCAGCTGTTTCACAACTGGGAGAGTTGGTGGAATGAAGGCTCCTATTTCACAGACTTTTTTTTCCCCACAGGGAAGAAACAGAAATGCTAATAAAAAGATGCTTTTATGTCTGAGAAAATTACCCTGGTTCCCTGGTATCTGCATCTTCCTGGGGTCTTTTCCTACCTTATTACTGTGTTGATGAAGAGAACAGCGAAGGATCAGGGACACTGCTATACGGCACATGTAGAGGAAGAGGATGATTCCTTCATGGAAATTAATAGGGAAATATCTCTGAGTGTCTCTACTAACAGCCCTGCCCAGGAGGAGGGAGTGATACAACAGTGTTACCCCCTGCACTGATGTCCAGGCAAATGACAGACTCTAATTTATTAATTCCTTCCAAGAATGGATCAGCCTTCTCCTGTCTCCTGCTGTCACCCTCCTCCCCGCTGCAAGGAATATATCCATACCCAGAAGGGAAAATAATGGGATTTTGTACATAACCCCAAAGCTCACATCAGCAGTAAACAACAGATGTCATCTTAAGCAACAAAAGCAGACACCACGAAGAGACAACGGGGTTTTTGCATAGGACAAAGAGGCGGATCTATGGGTTTAATTACAAAGCCTTGCTGATGTTGTGCCCATCCCTGCGAACCATCAGACAAGGAGCTGTAGAGGAGGTGAACAATTACATGTTGCAATAATCCACTACTCTTTTACTATTTTATAGTCTGGATTTATATTCTCCATATATTCTAGATTCTCTTTTTTTCCCCAGCAGATCTAATATCATCAGTGCTCAGTTTTTCTTTCAAGCTTCCTGGTCATTTTTATATGTCTGGTCTGTTTCTTTAACACAAACCAGTACAGCAGATCAGGTGCAGCTGGAAACATTCAGCTGAAAACACTGAATTCAGAACAAGCTGCTGACATGACAGCAGAAGCTACATCTGATTTTAAAGCTTCTAAATATATTAAAATACCACTTGCAGAGTCAGAAGCGCAGCTGAGCATGCTGATAGAGAAAGGACGAGTAACAGATCCATTAATTAAACTTGAAATCCATGCAAAGGGAAAGAAGTTGCATGTATCCATCAGAGAATCTCTTAGGTTGGGAGAGACCTCAGAGATCATCTAGTTCCATCCCCAGAATATCCATACTGTTTGAATCCCTTCTGACTGATCCTCGTCCAGAACAGCTCCATGCAAGTAGTTGTTTATTAAATATCAGGAAAAATGGAATCACAGCAGGACTTCTAAGCATTCAGGTCAGAGATATTACACGGGAATTTCTGGATATCTTTTTCTGCCACTGTATAAATCCAGACACGTCCCAGACGCTGGAAAAAATACATTGCAGGTATTATTTTATTATGTGTTACATACTGTATATAATACATATACCCATATAGCGACCTTACATGTATATTGACCATTATATAGGTTGACAGATTCCTACAGGAAAAACACTGGATAACACAGACCTACGTTCAGGCAGCATAATACTCCTTGCCCTTATTTCCTTAAACCTCATGACAACACATTTAACAAATCCGAAACAGGAATATACTACACTTCTGGCTAATACCAACCCAAAATAGTTTCTCCAACATTATTTCAATTTCATTTAATTTTACTTCTGCTTAATAAACTAAGTATTAGTTGCTGAAATAGCAAGCATTTGTGTGTATCACTCCGTCCGTGTTGTGTGCACTCAGGGTGAGACCCACAGCTTCTGTGGAATTACACACAAATATTTGTCCCACTGAAACGCTTCCTGGGCCAAATTAAAAACAGATCTGCACAAGCTGGTATTTTGCTTCTCTACCGCCTGGCCATGGGAAGATTACTTTGAGTTTATAAACCAGGGGTTCTTTCACATGAAACAAAACTCCCTGTGCTTTAAATATCTGTGACAGGACAGGAGGTTTAACAGCCCTCTCGTGCAAATAATTTCTCTGCCAAAGATTTACAACTTCTTTAGTCCTTCAGAAACACCAGTGTATGGAGGCACGCCACAGCACGCTTATAAGCAGAGGAATATCACTATTCACACTTCCTGGGCTAGTTAATACATTAAAACCAGATATGAAACACTCCCAAAAATCCCAGTGATGGCATCAGTGTTTTTTCTCTGCCAGCTACCACATCTCTATGCACTGCTGCAACAGGGACTTCACACAGACAACTTCTTTAGTTTATTTCATAAGAAAAAACTCCAAACCCTAAAAATCCTAAGGTGAATCTCTCATAGAAAGCTGCTAGCATGAAAATCAAACCTGCTCGAACAGAAAACTTCCCCCATCCTCTCAAAGAACCCCCTTAGAGGGATTAGAAGCCCTCAGGAAGCCAGGCTGACACAGACCCCTGTGAGATTTTCTATTTGGCTTTTTTGGGTCGGGCAATAAGGTCTAAATTTTATCTGATCCCAGGCTGACTGAGGCTCTGCATCATGCAGCACAAAATACGGTCCTGCAGAAATCATGGCTGGCTGGAGGTGGAGTTGAGCAATGCTGAGGTTTCTGGATTTCCCTGTAGAGCATGGGGAGCAGTGGATGCCTCCAAAGCAAAGGAATGAGTCCACAAGCCGGTGCCAACCCACAGTACCCTGCCTGCTGCTGTCAGCCCTGTGACCCACCCCACATCTTTCTCCACCCTGAGAGCCTGATGGAGCAGGTCTTACCTGATCAAGGTACAAGACTTGTAGGTTTTTCTGCTTGTCTTCTCTGCTTGTGCTTAAAACATACAGCTAGGTGGTTGGGCACCAAAATATGCAACCAACATCCCTCCCCGTGAGACTGCGCTGGGAAAGAGGACTGGCTTAGGAGACATCTCTTTCCCCAGAGCTCTGTGTGTGATCTCACCCACCATGTTTCCTGTTGCTCCCTCCCAAGGAGCTGCAGGCCCATGAGATGCAGTACAAAACCTAGGTTTGGGCATCCACCTTAGGAGACAGGCAAGACATCCTTGGAGGAGATGCTGCTCTTCCATGTTGGTGCAAGGTCCACAGCAGGAACCACAGCTGAGTCCTACCACACCTGATGTCTCCAGCTATCATGGGAGGCGAGGCTGCATTGGGGGCCCTGCAGCCGGCTCACAGGAAGAGTCACAGGCAGAACCACTGCTGTTCCTCAGTCAGGCTCAAGGTGCAATCACTGTCTAGCTTAAGCATGAGGTAAACTCACTGGCTGATACCTCAGGGAGGAATGCTGGGTTGTGCTGACACCCAGCTACAGGGCTTCAAAATACTTAACATCAGCATCAAATTCAAGCTGGGATATTGCCTATCAGCCTCTTAAAAAAAAAAGCAGCAAAGTACTCTTGGCAGCTGGGATTATCTATTTCTACCCTGAGCAACAAGCTGCAGGCAACACTACTGTTATTAAAATATATGCCCCAAGTCATCTTGATGCAGGAGGAGGTGAGTCAGAGCAGTGGTGCCACAGCCATTACTGATCTACTTGCCTTTCCCTGGGTCACTTGGTTTTAATCTGACTCATCCATCACTACCATAGCCAGGATAATTTTGAATTTTGATATGATTTATAAATGTGGGTCACATCTCACTGTGCAGAGCCCAGCTGCCATCCTTGAGGAGATGCCAGGCAAATTCCCCTGGTGCACAAACCTAGGTTCCTCCTTGCCACCTACCCAAAGCTGGGACACAACCAAGCTGGCTGGCCAGAGCCAAACATACTATCCCTCTTCAGAGAGGCATCCATGGTGCCCTGGATAAATCAGAGACAGGAAAAACTTACCTGCCTGTTCTGCCCTCTCCCAGCATCAAAGGTGTCTTGCTTGGGGTCCCAGTTAACTACAGAATTGTCCCAGTGCTCCCTGGTGAAGGGGTGAAGAAGCATCCTCATCATGGGTGGGCATGCCACAGAGGAGCTGCTGACATGGCCCTTCTCCCTCCCCTGTGCCACTCATGGCTGTGAAGAAGGGCTGTAGAGAAAATCCTGTCCCACCACAAGTAGACAGGGACACAGACACAGGGTCTGCAGGCTTGGATGCTGCTGTCCTGAAGGACTGGAGCAATATGAGACTCAAACCATCTCCAGCCCATCATTTTCCAAACCCGCACACCTGGAGACGCATGTAGGAAAGCCATAGCAATAGATGTGCCTGCATCTCCTACCCCTCCAAGGGTACACAGTCTAGGCAAACAGCTTCTTGCTCTGTGCAATGATAACCACACCCTGCCCTTCTCTCTCACTATTTGCACTGCAGAGGACAGAGATGTTGGAAGAACTATGAAGAAACACAGGATTTGTTCTCAGGATAAAACTGTTCTTAGCTGAGCAGGGCCAACAGCTGCGGAAGATTTAAGGGTTCTGCATTAAAGAATGAGGTAATTGGAAAATTAATAGTGTTTCGGAGGAAATGGATGTGGTGTTCTGCAGCAAACGGCTTCCTTACAGTGACACTTGGTAATGAGATCTCCTAGTTAAGAATATAAAAATGATTGGTTTCCCTCAGAGCAAAGGTTCATGCAGACAACTTTTTGTCTCCAACAGGGCTGTGAGGGATGGCTATGGAATAATAACAAGACAAACAGACATAACATTTTCCCTTAAAATTCAAGCTGGTTTTATCTAAAAAGATTTCCTGACCTTGCTCTATCTATTGAGTAGCCCCTAACGGATCTCTCACCCAAACACTGGTCCAGGCACTGCATCCTTAGTGTCTTTTGGCAGGGACATCTGTGAGTGAAGGACAACTTCCTTTGTTTCCAGCCTCAGCAACATCAGCTTCATCTTCTGCGCCTTACTTTCTGTACTGGAAAAGGCAATGAATAATCAATCAATCCTCTGCACTACATCCCAGCCACTCATGGTTCTGAAGTGCTTTAGTGTGTATCCACTTCAATGTTTTTATGCTAGAGACCTCCTAGTCCGCCCACAGAAAGCCCATCTCAGACGTCTAATCATTAACTTTGCCCTTCTCTCAACCTTTTCTAGTCCTGCTACTTCTGAGTCCAGTCTTTGAGATGAGGGGGTGAGATCAACATAGAGCATTCAAGCATTTAGACAACATTCTAGACCATGCATTGACCACAGGTCTCTCCGTTGAACCATGTGATGACATAGCTGCATTCTGTTTTACGTCCAGTTTGTTTTCTACCTGCTGATCTCTGATTTGCTTTGCCTGCTGAGCACTGAATTGGTGTTTCAATGGGAACACCTGTCTTAACCCAAAGTTTTACTCTGAACGTCAATATTTGTCTCCTTTTATAGTGAAACAAGTGGTTCTCCTTGCATGCATCTCTTCACATTTGCCTACTCCAATTTCCACCTGCCTCTGTATCGCCCCAAAAGATTCTTCTGTTGTTCTGTATTTACAATCCATAATTACCAGTGAGTTAGTGAGCACAAAAGTAAAGTTTCCAGGAAACATTTTAAACATAGAATCATAGAGTCATTAGGGATTGGAAGGTACCTTGAAGGATCATCTAGTCCAATCCCCCTGCCACAGCAGGATCACCCAGACCAAGTTGCACAGGAACACATCCAGGCGGGTCTTGAACGTCTCCAGAGAAGGAGACTCCACAACCCTCTTGGGCAGCCTGTTCCAATGCTCTGTTATAAGTGCTGAGCCCAGCACTCCTGACCAGGGTGGGAATGGTACCTCTAGAAGAATGGAAAGAGTAACTGCACCCTTCTCTTCACAGTGATGGCTGCTAACAGTGAATGTAGTTTGTTTGGCTGAAGATAGAGAGCATTAAAGCAGCTGCCAGCTTTTGACACAGCCATCTCTTCTCCTCTCAGCCTTGTTTGAGCAAGGTGTTGTGACTTAGGATTGAGCCTAGTTCTACAGCAAGAGTTGTGGGTCTTTTTCAGGTAAATGCAAAATCAGGAAGAAATAAGTTGTACAACCAGCTCACTTGATTAAGGGATGAAGAGAGCAAGCTATGGGATTCCCTACTGCCAGCACTGTCAGGACAGGATAATCAGAACGCTTCCTCCATTCTGCTTGCTGTAACCCACTATGAAAACCAAAGTTCCTTCTCAAAGATGTTAACATAAAGCTGCACAGCACTACCCTCCTGCCACCACACATATGGGTCTAGAAACAACCTGAGGTATCTTTACCAGGCTTTCCTGCCCAATGTCTTCAGGGAAGAAGGTCATTGTGCAGTAAGAAAGGAGAGCAGGCATGACAAGACTCTAAATTGATGGAGACAGAAGTCAGCTGGGATAACACCAAGCCTATGAGACCCTGAAATTAGCTAAATCTAGGAGAGTATCTACCAGCGAGTGTCTCAAAACCAACAGAAATCTGTGTGAACTGCAAGTTCCCCAATTAATGGCTACTAGAACTGCTGTTCAGACAAAAGCATTATTCACTGGAGCTATACAGGTGATTTCCTTCTCTTGAGGAAACTCCATACTCAGCATTAGAAAGCACAATGTCTTTCTGTAGTTCTTGACTAAATCTCTGTGGTATTCAGGAGACTAGAGCTACAGAAAACCAGTCTGTCCACTGCTAACTCCAGCTAAGGCACTGATAGAGTAAATGGTCACCAGACCCCAAAAGATGCCATCACGGATTGCTCATTTACCCATCTGCACAAATAAGCTCTGTGGCAACAAAAGAGAGTGTGGGAAGCCCGTGCAAGGAAAATTCCTAACACATCCAGGTCTTTTATCAGACTCTCTGCTGAAGTACCTATGAGCATGGAGATTTCCCACCCAGTGGTCATGTTAAAGGTCTACACCACAGGGAGGTGAGAGCTCGGGGGTGTTTGTGGTTTGCATAGAGTGATTTAAGGTACATGACATTTACAAAGTACCCAGAAGTGAGGCAACATTGGCCACCAAGCTGGAAACACGCAGCTACAGTGGAAAGAGAGTGTACGACACGTTAACTGGTGTGTGACAGCTGCACTTTAGATTCTACAAACCCCTTCAGCCCTGCAGCTTTGCAGAGAAAAGGGGGGCAGCAAGTTGCTCACAAACCACAGCTTCATTTCACACCGGAAAGGTTGTTTACTGTAGTCTCAACAATTTTCCCCCCCTCTGTTTGAAAGATGTTTGTGACTTGCAACTAAATTTTGAAATCTCCATTACAACTTTTTATTCTCTAAAGCTTCACTAAAACTTTCCACTGTATCCTCTGAAAGAGATCCTTCAAAGATTAAGAACAGGAAGCAAACACAATGTGGTGTCACTCCCTGAGTTACCATCACCTACCACTTGCAAGGATCAAGCAGCACATGCTTATCATCAGCAACTGCTTAGCAGTAAGACTTTCAGAAGCACTGAGAGGACATACCATGGGCAACAGAACCAGGACCCTTGGTCATTTTGATGCTCCTTTTGTTTCTACCAGCCATGACAGTGTAACTCCCATGTCCCGAGATGTGCTCCTGCTGCCACATCCACACCATGTCTGATATTACTGACACTATGAAGCTAAAGAGTCAGCACAGTGGCATTGGGTTGACCATTGGACTTGGTCATTGGATGATCTTGGAGGTTAATTCCAACATTACTTATTCTTTGATTCTGTAAGTTTCTTACCCTTATGAAAAAGGCACTGAGATCCCTCCAAAAATGACTACCAACATCTGAAACAGAGTACTTCCTTCAGCTCTGATGCCACAAGCTCCCCTCATTCATTTCCCATGTCTTCTCTGTTCAATGGATGTAAGCAAGCACAGAAAAAATAATCCTAGACTCACTCCCCGCCAAGCTCCACTCCAAAAAGGCAGCCGCTTGTTAGTCCTTTTGCTGTGTGATATTGTCTCTTCTCTCCTTGTTCCTATCTCTTTGTTTAATTGTTTGACATTAAAGAAATGCAGACCTAGGCTGGCTTCAGTACATGAAGCTAAACCTCAGTCACAACCAACTTCATTGGAGTCCACAGCAATCAGAGCTCTGCATCCTTAGCTATAAGTAAAATTAAACTTATTGGTAGGTTGGGGAGGAAAAAAGTAGTTAGCTTCTACTGCCTAACCAACGCTTTTTGTCTCCTGACATCTCTTATGCGGTGCTCTGAAGAAGTAACTAGTCACCTGAGCTTTTCCTTCCTCCTTAGCCATGTCATAGCTGGGGCACTGCAGCAGAAATTACCAATGAAACATGTTATTAGCATGAGTTCCTCTCTGATCTGGCTTAGGTCCTCAGTCTAACGATGGTAAGTCTATTGCAAAATATCATCTAGATTAAGTTTTGAAGAGACCTCCAAGACTGAGTCCAGCCATCAATCCAACGCCACCGTGCCCACTAACCCACACTTCCAAGTGCCAGATCTATGTGTTCTCTGAACACCTCCAGGGATGGTGACTCCACCACTTCCATGGGCAGCCTTTTCCAATACCTGACTACTGTTTCAGTGAAAGGTGTCCCAAATAGGAGAGGCAATAGCCCTTCTTGGACAATCCTCTAACCGTATGGGTTCTCCCAGCACACCCACCACCACATCTCTGAGGACATGCACTATGTGCTGTAGTTAAGCAACCACACTCTACAGCAGGATGCGAACCTAGTCCTGACAAAGATTTGATCCATTCTTACCTGCCAGCACCTTCACTTTCATTTGAACCCTGCTGGAAAATGGGAATCAGGAATTTTCCTACCCAGCCTTTGGAGGGTTTTGCTTTTGTAATTTCATTTTCTCTCATGGAGTCAGGGTAGTGGTGGGACACACTCACCAGCAATCCTGACAACCAGTAGGAAATAGCTCATTTCAGTATCTCACAAAACATGAGCTCAACTCTCATCATCTACTAGGCAGCCTTGTCATTTCAGCTCCTCGTCTACATTCCTCCATCAATCTGTGAAGATAGGTGCTTCCCAAGAGCCGTTTATCCCGTGATAAATGGAGGGTGAATTCTACTTAGGAGGAGGAGAATAAAGTGCTCACTGCAACCAGAAGGAGCCTTTGCTGGTGGCATCAGCTGATGTCTCATCCGGAGATGGCTGCAGTGCTAAGAGACACTAAGAAGCATGTATCTCATGCCTGACGATCCCATTTTCTTGATGTGATTTTGAGACTGGGGTCCTCGCAGTGGTGTTTGTATTTAACCGATCAAGTAAGTTTCATTTTGTCAAAGGTATCAGGTAGACATCACAAGGCTCACACCCCACAGAAGAATGAATTTCACACATCTCAACAGGCCTAACAACAGCTTTCCTCTCTCACCAACATGCTGTGATGGCCAGTGAGACCAACCCAGTGCCTAAACCACTTTCCATAACTCGTCCCTAGGTAGCAGCTGTGACAGCAAAGGTGTGGAGGCCAGCAGCATCTGTTTCTGACATTCTCAGGAAAAAAATTGTTTTCTTGGCAAAGGAGTGAAAGAAAAGCACCTTGCAGGCAAAAGAATCGTCAGGAGAGCCAGGAAGTGACAACCAAAGAAAGAAATAGCTCTCCAGCTCACCGCTGGTGAAACTAATGCTGTCGTACACGCAAAGCTCCAGGAAGTATCACCCATACCCTGCACAAGTGGTCACCTGTAGGCAGTCGCAAGGGCCCTGGCTTTTGCAGCATGTGAGGGGTGTTTTGGCAGGGCGGAAACCTCTGTGGTTAGAGAAGAAAACCACAACGTGTCAAAAAAAAAAGAAATGCATACCCCGGGGGCACGGGGCTTCCTTGGTGGGTTTCAGATCACAGACCACCTGCCTTGCACAGAGCGGCTTTTGCAGAGGAATTGCAAAGAAGAATGGCAGAGAGAATAGTGGAGCACCCGAAGAGCTTGGCTGCAACGGTTGCTTGGAGGTAAATCATGCACATGGATATTTGCCATGAAACACCCTTTGCCTTGCGTCCTGAATAACATAAAATGATGTGCTCCGCCATCCACATGAGACCCCAAGAGTGCATGCAAGAGAAAGTAGCAGAAACCCTGTCAAGAAACACAATCTGGGGCCTGCAGCCAAAGCACAGGGCTTGTCCAGGACTTCTGCAGAGCTGGAACTGCTCGGGAACTCCAGACAGCTGAGAGACAGCAGGTAGCAATCACTGATCTTACCTCAGGTACGAGCATCACCATCCTGTATCCAACAGGAAGCCATCAAGGCAGAATCCTTGAGGCACCATTAAGAACTGATAATGATAAATAGAATCACAGAATCGTTAAGGTTGGAAAGGACCTCTAAGATCCTCAAGTCCAACCTTCAACCCAATGTGCCCCAGATCTGGATCAGGACTGATTTTTATCATAAACCTTTGATTTTCCCTTTATTTTGCCACAGATGCTGAACACAGTCTCTACCCAAGAGGGTCATGATGACATCACATCCTCTCCAAAAAGCAACACAGACTCCTAAGTGAAGTGAGAAAGATCACCACTGCTCCACCGCACCATCTCCAAGGACAGCCACCCCTAGGAGGAGATGGATGTGTCTTCTGCGCTGCTCCTTCTGCTCAGCCTGGGGCTCTGTGAGTACGAACGCATGGTTGTGCATCACCTTCGCCAGGACGGGCAAGTAAACCCCTTCTCATGAATCCAAGAAATTGGGTTAAACAGTTAAAAGGGAATTGAAAAACAAACAAAAAGCTGAGTGGGAAGTTTGCTTAGCACTTGGGGATGTCAAGGTGGCATCACCTCAACCTGCATAGAGCCACCAGAGGGGTGGCTGCAGGATCATGAGCACTATGAAGGGAGCCTGGTCAGAGAAGTGGTTCTGGGGGAGAGAGGGAAAGGGAAAAAGGGGCAGTCTGTGTTTTTAGGGAGTCTCTTTAGATAAACTTGGAAGGGGTGGCATCCCAGAGAAAGCAGCTCAAAAGCTTTTCTGAATGGCAGCACTCATCTCTAAACCCTGGGTGACTGATTGTTGAGCACTCTCCACACACAGTCCCAGCAAAGACTCATATAAAACCTTCAAAACATCCAGACAGGATGGTCCTCCTTTTCCATTTGACCTCAATGCATGGACAGGGAGCAGTGTTGGCACAGAGGGGACAGGGCTCGTCCCGAGCAGTTTCTATGAGGATTTTTCTCCCCCAGGCTGTGCTAGGATCCGTGGCCAAAGGTTGGAGGTGAATGCCAAGCTTCGTTACAGAAGCACCAGGCCCCTCCAGCTGGGAGAGCGGCTTGAACTGGAGTGCCAGAGCCACACAGAGGACAGTGGTGTATTCTGGATTCGCCAGGACAAGGGTGGCAACCTTCACTTTATCATCTTCATCTCTTCTCTGACCCAAGGAACCTTTGAGAGAAAGGTGAAGACATCTACGCACTTTGAGGTAGCAAGAGATGGAAAATTTTACTGGTTGGCAGTGAAGTCTTTCAAGCAACAGGACGAGGGGAACTATTTCTGCCTCGTGATGAAAAATCAAGCACTGTCTTTCAGCACTCAAATACCTGTCTTCTTCCCAGGTCAGCAACTCTTCCACTCAGCCTCGCTTGGCCCCGCCACAATGCCCAGCACCTCCTACCCCTATCTTTCTTAATCCATCATCGCTCCCACAAAAACCATTCTCCCTGCTCATTTGCCCCAGGCATCTTATAACCAATGCATCAGTCCTCCTGCCAGAGGCTCCCTGTTTGCCATCTCTTCTCATGGTATTGCTCCTGCCCAAAGGCAAAGCTGATTGGGAGGATCCAGCATTACCTCCCCATCCCACTTCATTGTTCCATTCGTAGTCTGGAGGAACAAGAACAAAGTGAAGTCCACCACCATCACCTCCTTCCTCACCTCACATAGATCCCAGAAGTCCTACCAACCACAGGGTTCTCAGGCCTTCTGAGAGTGGTGGCAGAAAGCAAGAAATAAGGTGCCTGCAGTCCCTTACTGGGTCTTTGAAGGCACTCTCCCTGGGGGGGTCACCATCCAAAATGGGTTCTGCTAAGTCCACCAAACCTGTCCCCTGCCCTGGCCACAGGAGCAGAAGTGCCCTGCCAGGGGTGGGAGAGCAGAAGGACAGGACAGAGCTATTTTATTGCATTTCCCTATAAGCTGAATTAATCCATTTTCAGTTCCAGTCACCACCGTAACCACACCCATCACATCGGCACCCACCACCCTGGCTGGCATCACCGAGATGGACCCCTGCCCAAAGGCCCCAGATCAAGGTAACCCTGCTGTAGAGAGGGAGGGGGGAGGAGTTCTGGTCCACTGAAGCCAAGGGGAACCCTGCAAGCCATTAGTTTGGGGGGAGAGTGCAAATTCTTAGAGCTTTACCAAAGTTGGACAACAGGGTATGGATGGATTAAACTGCGGTGCTTCACCCCACATAGGAAAATCTAAGGATCATGTAAAAAAGCACAGGCTGGACACAGTGGGAAGGGGTAGAGGGAGGTTAGAACCTGAGAGGCTAATTTTAGCCTTGGCAGGGAACATGAGAAGACTTCTGGTTATGTGTCCTCCCCTCAAGATAAGGCAGGTCCCTTTGGCTCCACCAGAGCTGTCCAGAACACCAGCTGTAAACACTGAGTGGATCTTGCCTCTTTCCCACTCTTGCAGAGACCACCAAGATAAAAGAGCTGAATTTCTCCTGTGTCATCTTCATCTGGGTTCCCTTGACAGGCGCCTGCCTCCTACTTCTCATCGCACTAGCAATCACCATCGTGCTGTGTCAAAGTAAGGCTCACCCGTAAACCCCCTTAGATACTCCTCTAGACCCAAACTGCAGCTCCGTCCTACAGGAGAATGGACCTTCTAGTTGTCTCCTTCACACAGACATCAGATAATCAGAACACAGGCAACCCCAGAGGACTACCACTAAAATAAAATCAGTGTCCTTATTTCCCTCATCACTAGGCTATAATGATCAATTATTAACCCCAACTCTAATTATCAATTTCTACACCACGAGGAAGAAAAATAGGTCATCAATAGAGAAAACATACCCTATAAACTTTATTGGCTCTACCCTCCTTAAACTGGGAGTAAAAACCACCCTGCAAATTCAAATACTGAGAGTCCCATTAGCAGCCTGAACTGTAACCAAGCGAGCAACTTAATCAGCCAAGTCCAGGGAGTGCTACGCTTAAAGCAGTAAAGCAAAATCTCTGGTAGCAGAAGTTCTGTGGTGAAATGTCAAGTTGCAAATGTCTTTAAATTGCCCCTAGTGAGTGAAAAATGTAGTTAAAATCAACGTAACACTTGCTGAGATCAGTTTAACTTTCTGATACCCCAGGAGTCCCACTGATTTCTGTAAATTGGCTCAGCTCCTTTGCCTGGAACACCACAACGTTTTGCTGCACAGTTCACCCGTCTAGATCCTCCCCAGCCCCACAGTCAGGAGCAGATGCGAGATGAATTTACCAGATGACCCAGTTAAAAAAAAGAAAATTGCAATTTTTCAGCCTTCTCCAATGCTGAAAAATACTAATTGCTGCAGTCTGCAGAGATAGGAAGGGATACATGAAAACACATCCACCAGCCACAGGCAAAAAGCTGACGATGCAGCAAAGCACCCGAAGTTGGTCCAAATTCCCTCTGAAGTCACCAGGAGCCCTCCATGTTCACTGGGATTCCCCAGTGACCTGCAAGATCATTAGCTGCCAAATACATCCAGGAGTTTACTTTTCTCTTTGAATTACCAATGAAAAGCCACGAGCTGCAAATTGATTGCAGCAGGCAGCCTGAGCTCTCAACGGCAGACTTCTACCTTGTGCTAGAATTAATGTCTGGGCATTGTATTTGGCCAAATATATCCCAAAGTAACAACACAGATGCTAAAAGGGACAGGAGGAAGGACCGTTCAGCTCGGTGGCATGTTGTACACCATCACTGCTCCCCGCCACTTTATCGCTGCAGATGGGTTTCAGGCATGTGCCAGAGTCGCTGGAGCCAGCAAAACGAATAATTCCCCATCAGCGTTCCCAGGCTGACCCTGCTGCTGTTGCTCGCGTGAGCATTTAATTTGTGAAAGCACTTAAGCAGGCTCCTGGGGAAACATGAGCTGCAGCACCGCTCCCTTTCTAGTCTCATAGAGGGTCTAGGGGATGCCAGCCCTGCTCACTGCAGCCTTTCTTCACTTCACTTGGTACCTTGGAACTAAACCACTCTCTTTTTAATTTTAGGAACCAGAAGACGAAGATGCAGATGTAGAAGGTTAGTGACAGGTGTTGACACTTCTAAACTCAGCAGCATCTCACTCTGCAGAGATAAAGCAGCAGGTGCCAAAAAACAACAAAAAGTCTTCATCTGAGATAAGGTGGATAGGAGGGGGCTGTGTAATTAAGGGCAAAAATGAGATAAACACAGGAAAATTTTCTATTTTCTTACTACTGAATTAAGCCCCGAACAGACAGGCAGGAGGTGTTTGTGGCACATCAAAACTTCACCCATCACCTTGCACTTAGAGACTACCATTGCACAGATGTGCTCCCGGTGCAGCACTCCAGCTCCAGACTGGGGGCGATGGTGTTTCACTGCTTCCCCAAACAGTCCATTTGACTTCATCTCTGCATCCCAAACCCCCTCTGCACAATTTCAGAACAATGGCTTTATGACTCCAGTTCCCCAACAGGCAACAACCAGCAGTAGCAGAGAGGCTGATGCAGCCTTTGCTGCCTTTCCTGAGGACCAGTGGTGCAGACAGGTTTTAGAGTTAACCTGTTTTCTAAGGCAGACTGGAATCCTTTCTTTATGCTTTCCCTCCCCCGTCCTCAATCCACCCACCACCCTGAGTCACCAGGAAAACACTATCAGAGCAAGAACTGCAGTTTGCCCGTTGGGAAGAAGAAATCCTTTTGCCTGTGAGTAATGTGTGCTTTGCTTCTGCAAACGGTCCTCTCTGAGGTTTCTTCACCTCAGCTGCTCCACAGAAAACCCCCTGTGCAGTGCTGCAAGGCTGGTGAGCAGTACGACCACACCTCTGATGCATTTTGCTTTGCAAATTAAGCATCTTTTAAATTGGACACATTCCCATTCCTGGCGGTGGGTTTCACAGTAACAAAGTTAATAGGTTTTTTAGTTGTCCAAATCACTCAGAAAGAACCTCCTTCCCCTCACATTAACCCAATTCTAGGTTTTTTTTAAAGGCAGAGCAAATCAGAAATCATTTCTGGAATAATACTAGTGTTCAAGTGTTCAAGGGAAGAAGTTCCGAGTAACAATGCCCTCAGCCCTGCAGGCACCACCTTCTGGTGTGATCAGAATCCAACTGCTCCCACAGACCTGCAGTTTCTTTTACCTGTCTGGGGAAGGGAACAACTTGCCATTTTTATGATGGATGTTTATTACATCCAGCTCCTTTGAACTTTCTCTGTCTGTCCAAGGGCTAAATGATAACGCAGAGCTCCTCTTGCAGCCTGGTTAGGAGGCTGCTTGCATTCTTCACTTATCTCAATCCCTACTGCCAGCCCTGTGAAAAGACTTTCTGTCCCTAGTGAGGAAAAAAAAACAACCCACACTGCAGAGCTCTTCAATTTTACACTGACAGAGCGGTTGGGTTACAAGTGCCTCAGGGAAACCATCTCACCAAGGAGAACTTTCCTTCGGCAGCCCTAACATGACAGAGCTCTGGTTTAAGCAATTGTAGCACATTTAAGCTTTTATTTAGGGAGGAAATTCCTGCTGCTCTGAGCGGTTCCCACTTATTGAAATGAAACTCTTTGGAAGTTAATACTGCAATTCACTCAATTAAAAAGTGCCTCAGGATCTGGCCTGCGATTCTTCTGGCAGCTGAAAGATTCATTTTCCACCGCAAATTAATCTTCAGTGCAAAGGGGTGCCAAATCTCCAACTCATTAAATCAACCTAAAACTATCAGTTGCTGGAAAGCAGTAACTTACATGATTCTGGGAGCTCTTTCATTCTAGAAAGCCACCTTCCTTTAAGACTGCTCTGCAGAAAACTGGTTTGCAACACAAAAAAAAACTCCTTAAGAACTGACCAAGTTTCTCTAAGGCCCCCAAAAATCACTGAGCTCATCTAGTTTCATTCTGAACATGGAGAAAGGCTTGATGAGAGGACAGGGGTCTGCAGAAGACAGAGGTGAATTTTAAAAGGCCCCTCTCTCTCCCCCCCCCCTTTTTTTTTTAATTAGTGTAATTGTTGATCAGCAGCATGTCTTAAAGTCCTTAAAGTCCTTCTCTTAGCTGTCACTAGCTGAAAAGTTGTGAGATCCTGCACTAGCACAAAGGGGGTTAGGAACACTGCAGCCTGCGCACGGAGGTCCGTGGCTGCAGATGAGCAGCCATACTTTAATTGCCTTCCTATTCCTTTCTCACCAAAGTAAATTGAAACCTTTTCTCTCTAGCCCTGCAGAGGGGAAGTCCAATGAGAATGCCGGCATGACAAGCCAACACATCTAAGCACCTTTTGCCTTCCGGATGGTCTTCTGGGAGCTGTCACTGCATAAGCCCATCACCTACATCATCTCTAACGTTACTTCTCATGTACCTTCCCCTGATGGATTTGAAAAGACAAGATGGGGCAGAGGGACATGGACCACAAGCAGGGACTGGTTCTGTGACCTGCATGCTGACACACGGCTCCTTCCAAATCCTGAGGCTCTCACATTCGTTTTGATGCCACGTGCCCATTCCCAGGGTCAGAGCTCTGTGGTCTGAGCAAAAGAAACAGGTTAGTTCCAATGCCGACGCGTGTCAGCGACAAACTCATGAGAAATAAGGATATTGGTTGGAATTTCACTCAAGGGGGAATTATCTCTTTTTAAAATGCAGCCAAAATTTGAACTCGTTTCGAAAGTACTTAGAAATAAATGCCCTCACTTTTCACAGCCTCTTTCTGTGGTGCCACTGATCTCCTACAAGTTCTACTGCTTCACCCAATGAAATACAAGGCTGCACAGAGACCATAAATAAGAGGGTCTCACTTTTCAGCTTTTTACAGTACTGGGGCTTCCCTCTTCCTATCCTTGTTGCACTGTTAACTCCACTCACACTGATTTCAGCAGGAGGTTTGCCTGAGTAAGGGAGGAGAGATTTTCTTAATGGAAGAAAATGTTGAGTGGTTAAGAAACACCATCTTTGTCACTTGCTTTGGTTAGGCAGGACCTGAGGACTTTGACCGTACTGACTGTGCAGACTGACTACGACAAATTCTGAGTTGTCAGCCCTACATTTGATGTAAATGTGTATTTACTCCTATAATTGCGAATCAAAGACTAACAAAATAAACAGAAGTTTCCAGTCAGACTATTTTTTCTTCAGTTCCCTACCTCAGAAAAACTAAAATCCTTCATGAAGACAATAAATGAGGGTTTGAGGAGGTCTTTGGGTAAGGGAAAAACCAGTGATTTATTCACCAGCCTGAGCTTTAGGATGCCAGAGTTCAGCTACCAGCTTCCCACAGGCTAAAACTATCTAAAAGGATCTTCCCAGGGACTTGCAAGATGGGCCCCACAGCCCTCCCCCTCGTCAGGGAGGTGCTCCAAAGGAGGATGAGATAAAGACTCTGGAGGTGCTCAGATATTCTTGCCAAGGGGCTTGTAAAAAAACCTCAGAAAAGAGTGAAAAAAACCCTTTGCTAATCTTGTCATTGGCAAACAAGCTGGAAAGGAGAGAAATTCAGAGAGAAACAAAGTGCTTCCAAATAGGGGGTTTGGAAAGTGCTTCCAAAAAAATATGGCCTCTGACTAGGTAAGTGAATCTGAACAACAGCAGGCAAATACTGAATGACAACTACTTGTATCTACACTTGCCATAAAGAAAAGATTGACAGAAAAGCCTTAGCGCTGAAATGTCTATGAATTCATGGACATTAAGCAACACTCAGACACAGTCTGTTAAGGGTAACCTCATCCAAACCCTGGGTGCTAAGCTGGGGAGAAGCAAGGGTCTCCCACACCTGCAGTGCCAGACTCTGCCCCATTGCAGTCAGACCCCTCACTGACTGTGCAGCTGCAATTTGACAACAACATAAAGCAGACTATGGACTATTCAGGCAACATCTAGGCAGACTAGGGACAATCTTTAGCTCCATTTTAATATATGTTTACCTAAATCAACCTGATCTCATCCTGCAGTCAGCTCCAACCATGCAGATAAGCAGCTCACACCTTCACTCTGCCATGAGCATCAATTTTATCATTAGCTTGTCCCAGAGTCTCTTGCTGACTTAGTCTGGGCAAAACGTTTTCACTTATAAAGCCTTCAGTTATAAAAGGTTTCTGCAAAACAGTTTACAAAAGGTAGGGACACTACCTCACTAGTAACACTCTCTCCAGCTCTTTTCTCACTATTCTCAACCTGCACCCTCACACTGCACTAGAGCTTTGTCCTACAGATGGCCATGATCTTGTAACCCAGGCTGTCACACAACGCTCCTTCTGATCTGATGCTGACCCTCCAACCTAAATCCTCTACAGACTCTCCCCACTTCTACTGTCACCCTCCCATCGCACTGCAGCTCTTCTAAATGGCTTTGTGGAAAGATGAAATGGTCTGAGTGCACATTTCTGCTGCTGATTTCCCCACAAAAGGCTCCGCATTTTGCATGGGAAGCGTTTCCCTGAAAACACGTATTTTCTAGCACAGGCACTGAATGTAGTAGGTGACACACATGGAGCCTAAACACACAGTGCTGAACAGTGAACAGAAAACCCAACAGCAGCATTTTTCTGTATTTCATCCCCTGCAAGCTATACTATTCTAATGAAATCACTACTTCATGAACTCCAGGTTTCACACTCAGTGTAGTTCTACTGCCATGAGAGCAGAGGTAATTCTGTAGTGCAACCCAGGATTATGGCTATTGCAGGCCGGAAAGCATTTCAGTAAGATGAACACATGCACAATGAATTCCTCACTACAGAAATTCCGTGGAATCTTAACGCAGGATATACAGAGCAAAATTACACCCTAAGCAGTGAAAAAAACATATGGCCATCCCTGAGTAGCAACGTAACTAACAGCAACGCTCCAATGTGCAGTGCTGCATCAAGCGCCCTGGTCCTCCTGTGAAAATATCCAGCCAAAGACTTCTTGACACCATGGATGAAGGTAGTGAAGAACTGGAAGCAGTGTACGTTTGGGTTTTGGGGTTTTGGGCTTCATTTGCACAGGAAATCAATATCCAGAAAAAACACCACTGACAGTTCTGATTTGTCCCTTAATATAGCACAAAATCCGCTGCACAGTGGGGGCTCTAACTATGTTTTCTTCTAGTCACTTAACCAGAATGTCCATCTCAGGAGGCTTTGAGGTTCCTCCTGTCTCCCCCTCTGTGCACTCCCCTCCATGCTGAACTTTAGCCTGCAGTCTGCCACAGCACCACAGGGTACACCCAGCACAGTACAGCCCTCAGGACCCAGCATCGCAAATCCAAATACTGTCACAGAACCATCCACAGCAACTAATACCTACTGGTGCAAGCTCTGGTTCAACAGCCAGATGCCTTAAAAAAAACCCCAAACCCAAAGAGGAAACCTCATCTTCAGAGATACTCAAAGACTTCATTGATGAATTCATTAATCCATTGTGTTCCCAGCAGTTTCAGCTCTCTGAAGGAAAGACTTTGAAGGCAACAGTGCAGCTTGCATAGCATATCCACTCTTCAGATGGTATGCTTCACCTCAAAGAAAGGCCAGGTAACAGACACATTACAAATTTTCCTGCCCGACAGTTTCTGAGCCATGTCACCACAGCCGTAAGGTGTGGGCCACGGCTTTTTACTGGGTACAATCAAGCTATTAAAAATACACGATTGTTCATTGAGCTCTGTTAGCAGCTTCTAGCTTCTTACTTGCTATTGTCTATCTGTCACATCCAATGCTTTATCTTCATTAGTGTCTTTGCACCGCTTTAAAACAAAACATTAACCTTGGTGGCCTCTGATTTTGGTTTTTAGATGACCACCAACATGTATCCCAGTTAACTTGGCTACAAATTGATTAGAAACATTGGTCCTCTGTAGCACTGCAACAGATACCATGTTAGCAAAAACCTGTGCTTTTACAAGCACATCCAACACTCCACCCACAGATTTTCTGTGGATAGCACTTTCCATCCCAACACACCAGGGTGGAAAGTGTTCATCTGTCTTTCTTAGATGAACTTTCCCATTTGCAAACCACTACAATTTAAGTGTTTTCAAAATGCATCAAATACACTTGGACTGAAGTGCTGTGATTCAGCACTTGCCACACAACCAGCAAAATCACCTCAGCAGAAAGTCAGGAGGCTGAGGGAACACAAGGCAGTTTGGAGCAGGTGCCACAATAAGCACTCACTCCGCTTTAGGCACTGCCTCAAGTTTCACATTGGTTATATCCAAAACGAGGAACACCTCCTGGGCAGACACACTGGTGAGAACTTTTACCCAGCAAACTGCCTTCACCATGGAACCAGCAGAGGTGGTAACAAAGCAGAGCTTCAAAGACTGAGCTGCTCTTATCCAGCTCTTCCTTCCACGCAATCCCACAATCACCTGTTCAGGTGAGCCATAACCAGCACTGAGTCTCAGACTGAAACCCACAGATGAAGTCCTGTAAAGTTTACCATTCACACATGTAGCTGAGGAATGATATTCTTTAAAGTCAGTTTAGTAAGACCCACATTTTCTTCACAAGGCGTTTACCTTTGCACCCTACTGACAAGCTATTGATAGAAGGCAAAAAATGCACAAAATCTTTTGTGCTAAATAGCTAGACGCAAGTATCAATGCAGCTGTTACAAGACAGGAGCAACTCCAGCCCTGCTGTAGAGGGGAATGACTAACACAGCATCAATCAAGAAGACATGTAGATGCCTCTAAGCAAATCAAGCAAGTTCAGAGCAGTTAAGTTTGTGGTTGAATAGTGATGTCTGGGCAAGCAGACTAGACTGCTGCTTGCATCAATAAAGAGCGGAGGACTGGCTGAGCTGGAGTCTAGAGAAGCAGCTCAAGGACGCTTGTTTGTCCATGCAGAAAACTGTTGTTGGACAGGCCCTACAGATCTGACAGCTTTTTGCTAACAGTGCTTAAAGAAAGTTCTAGGCTGCAGAGTCAGACAACTCCACTGGCTGGAGAGCCAAAGGCTGCAAGCTGTTGTGGGATAATAAGACGCAAACTAGAGTCTCGGACACAGAATGACCCTCAACGAGAAGTGGAAGGAATAAGTTTGTTGCAAGGTTACCTAGTTACATCGTGGGCCACCTATCTCTTGGTGTTCATGCTCCACGCTTATGGACATCTGTGTCTTCCAGAGTTTAGAAACTCTGGAAAATCCTGGAATTTACTCTCAGTTTTGAGGGGAGAAAAACTGTCAGACAAAACAGCTGTCTGTGTAAGTTCCTCCCCTCACAGGTAAATGTCTCCTGGATGATACTTCAGAGTTGAACTGAGACACTGTTTGCATCTTCCCCATCCCTTCATTCTTTAGCCAAAGCAAAACTGACAGCAATGATCTGACACTTCGTAAGGAAGGAAGAAACCAACAGCAGTGCAACTAAGCCTGGAAACAAACAGGAGGCAGGAGAAATGCAGGAGAAAAGGGGATACCCACTTCAAAGGCTGAAGTGAGCTAGGTTTTGCTCACTGCAGAGCAGCTCACAACACCCACCAGCTTAAGCTCAGTCTTTTTTCCAGCTCACACTGAAGCTGTGCTGTTTGGCTAAGTTCAAAATAACCCTCCAGAGACTGTAACAGACCTCTTAGTTCTAAGTGGAACAGGAACTAGACAACCCTACCAGGACTTCTGCATTTCAAGACACAGGCATCCTATAAAAACTACAGGTCAATGTGATACAAAAAAGGACTGGCAAAAACTAACTCCTGTTTCCATATTTCCCTGTAGGACTGCTAATTTAATGCAAACATGAAGCCATAAAAGAATATTAAGTCTCTTTCCTCTCACATATATACGTTTTCATAAACCACTCTTCCTTCATATATATTCAGGCTAGAGTTTAATCCAGAATAGTAATGTAACACTAGGCTGCAGCCTTACTTGCTACTGAGCCTTGCTGCCACGTTATAAATGACTTTCTTCTTGACCTCAAAGCACTTGCCCTACTCTGCATTCTCCTAGTCACAAAGGGAAAAGTGCAAGAGTTGAGACGATTAAGGAGCACAAATGTTTTGCACCGTACAGACATATCAATGTCTGTAGCGATAAGCACTTAAAGAAAAGCACTATCTTGCAAGAGGCAAACAAACCTTCCAAGAAAAATCTAACCCAAACTTACTGTGTTAGACACTCTGAGTTAGCTCTGAACAAACAACTTCAACCTTAGATTTTAGCAGCAATCATGCTGTAAAACGTTAAGAAGAGAGAATGAAAGCAGATTTTCTGTGACAGGTCTAAGTTAACAGGGCTCAGTAGCTCTAACTCATTACTTGTACCACATGGCTTTCGCTGCAGCTTCTATTCATGTTCATTGACCTGACTTTACAGATAGGAGATACTGAAATCAGTACAGTATGTCAGAGAAACTCTGATTTTGAGGGAGGAAGACTGGTTGCTCAACCATGTCTGCATTTGTACCACATGAAAAGACTTTCCTTAATTAAAAAATACTCACTGAGCAGCTCATCATTAAGAATACAAAGAGGGGGTGAAGACAAGGACTTTGTGTTGATAGCTAATAGTCCTACAAAAATGATCAATCCTTCCAAGATCAAAGTGGCTATGTACTACCTGTTTTTTAAGATTTGATTATGTTCTATACCCCAAATCAGACTTGCAATCTCACAAGAGCATATTACAAGAGATGCAGGACATTTACTAAAACTCTATTCACACAGATGGTATGTCCATTAACAGACACAGAAACAACACTAACAACTCACTTCTGTGGACATCCTATGTATAACCATCCACCACTTTCAGAGCCCCTATAAGCTAAACCGTTTAGAGAAGCAGGGCTAGAACATTCTTGACTTAAGGCCTATCTGCATCACTGGCCATTGCACTACTTGCTGCAGAACCATTTGTGTGACATGCTCTTCAACAGAGATAGAAAGCATCAGGTGTGATCCCACCACAATACACAGCAGTGACGCAGTGATCTCAATGCAGATAGAAACACGCCAAGTCTCCTCACCCTCATTATGTAGCAGTTTCTATCATTAAAAGGCACCTGCTGCACAAAAGGATCTGTTAAAGGCTTCAAGATCTGGTCCAAACATGTAAGAGACAGACCCAGTGTCACTGTAGCTTTAAAACCAAATCCCACTTTTTACTGTGTATGTTTATCATTCCCCATAGGCACCAACAATACATTTAAGTATGAAAGCCTCGGAGTATTATTCACTTTATCCTGTGCATGCACTTTCTCTAGTTACTAGCAGCATAAGAGAAGCAGCAGTAGAGGACAACCTGCATCACTTCAAAAGGAAAACCTAATGGCTGCAACAAGAATGTGGTTCATAAATGCCCAGCACAACACCCTGTTCCAGTAAGCACATCAGTGTTCTATATTAAAGTGCTAGCAGCATCTGTTGGTGGAGCTTCAAAACTGCAAGCAGTAATTTTTATGTAAACAGCCAGAAAATTAACTGCAATTAACTGGTGAAAACAGCTCAATTTCTAAATTAGCTACAAATCTCTAACACCCACTTTTTTGATGTGAAAACAGGACCACTCTGCATTAACAATGTTCTAACACCGAAGTCAAATTTGTACCCTATCGTCATTTAATAGCTGTGACTGGTACTGCAAGGAATTGCATTAAAGACACTATGAACACTGATGCCAAAGTCCCAGCAGTGGAGCAGAGTAAGAGAAGCAGCACTTACACGTCAGGGTGGGTTTTCTGAGTTTTGTTAAATATTGGGGTCTTTCATTCAGTACTTCATATGCTGTTTCATATAAACCCAAACAATTAAGCAATTATACTCCAAAGAAAATATTACAAGCAATTCCATCAAGACTAGGAAACCTACATGGAAAATAGTATCCTCACCCGTTTATTGTTGACTTTACCACTTGGTAACTTGGTTGTTTTGAATTCAGTGTGCATACAACTTCAGTTTTGCAGAAAAATTACACACCTGTAGTTTTCACACATATCAAACATATCTAAAGTTTTAACTCGGTGAGCCTTGACTTGCTCCTCTGAATGTCTCTTTAGGGATTTCCATCGCCACTGATCCGATCGAGTCAAACTCAGTCTCTCAAGTCACGTGACCCACAAATTCAAAAGGTGTAGTTTTCTCAAGACGGTCTTCTCTGTAGTGCATTGTGCTAGTGCAGTCAACCAGTGTGTCAGTATTCAACTATGTATGTTTGGGGTTTCTTTGTAACTACACAATACAGAAATATAATTTACATGTAGCTTTGCATACCTTATGGCTGCTTGCCCTACTATAGGACAGTGCAATAAATACAAATATATGCACGCTAGAAAAGATTTAACTGCCATGATCTATGACCCACTCATGAGTACAAATTTACCTAGTCAACAATATGACAAATTTAGCAGAAAAAGTGGCAATGGCAGTAATATTCTACTACAAAAACAAGGCTAGAAGCAAAGTGTTTTCAAGCTACAGAAAACTTGCTAACTCCTAATATACGATGTAGGGCCCAGTTCCGCCAAGTGCAGAGTCATGATCAGTAGATTGCATCAGAGCATGCTTTTCCCCCATTTAACAAGAATACTTCTACAATTTATTTGCTTTTGATAACTGTATATAAATATCACACTATAATGACTATTAAACTATACAGCAATAGGACATCTATAGCCTAATCCTGAATACAAAGTTCAAAGAGCATGACTACAAAGGCCAGAGAGCAAATGTCATCAACTAAAAGCATTCCCACTTCAGAATTTATTGCATGTTCTCTTACACAAAACACTTCCCAATTGTGAAACCAAAGGAACAGGATTTCGTACTTCCTCTCTGCTCCAGTAGTAACTTAGCCACACGTCACCCTTATAAACTAATGATGGATTTGAACAGGTAGCCCCTCAGGGCTATTATATTTTATATATATGCACATTTACTTTGAATTCTATGTAAAACTTGAGAGAATGTTTGAAAGGAAAAACTCAGAATATATCACAGGTTTTTCAGCGAAAGAAATAACACTATTCAATTTATCAAACTTTTTTTTCTGAAGTATTTATCTTTAATTATGTACACATTACAGGAAATAAAACTTTTTCCACAAACATTCCCTAAGGTGACAGTTATCAATAGAATGACAGAATAATAGCAAGAAGAATATTAAACAAATGGGGGTGATCAATATCTGCTTTTAAAAAGTAAAAAGTCACCGTATAATTAAGTACAAAAAACCTGCATTGAATGACAACTGCTGGTGTAGTAACTTGATCAGGTATGGAGACCAAGAGTATAGTAAAGCCCTATGGTAATAATATTTCTGTAGCATTTCCACTCGGTACGTATATACTAAATGTTGGCAAAGTTTCTGTAGCATTAGCTTATACAAACACAGGAGTCCTCAGTCTGCTGCATGAAACAGAACACGTGTGTTTTAATTCTCCTGAAATGCACCTGAAATCCAGAGTGTCACTTACAAACTGCATAATGAAACATTTCTTCAGAAAAATATCTGTTTGGCATCTCCAGGACTCTGTTCCATTGGACAATAGGGGCATTTTAATCTGGGGACAAAGACAAAGTGTTAGAACTGCAACAACTGGGCATTAAAGGTATAGAGTTTGGAGTGATAGTTCTTCTTTTTGCCACTGCAGCGTGAAATAAATGTATTCCTAAGCCTATGCTTTAACTCGATCTTGAGGATCTTTACCCATCTGAAAGACTCTGTTCTGTTCTACTTGGCTCTATTAAAAGTAACCTTTAGCTGAGAGACACTTTATCACGCTTTTTCTTCTTTCTCACCTTTCACCCACACACTCCTGAACTATTAAATAACAAGAAATTACGCTTCACAATTACCTGTTATTTCTACTTCTGGAGAAGTTCAGGGTATTTTAGTAATTTTTAAACAGGCTAGTAGGTTTCACTGACTTCCTCAGCACCCAGTGCTTTTTTACTGACTGGCTCCCAAAACACTGACTTGATAGCCCATTTGGATCAGCTCCTGCAGGCTACAACTAAAGAGGTCAGCCTGGCCCCCCTGCTGAGTCTCCACCGATACAACCCCACCCACTTACAGTAACTACTGCCGCACTGATCTGTTTTTCCCTATCTCTATGTCTGGGCCTGAAGCCCTGCCCAAGTTAATACTGTCAGAACTGTGCTGTCACTAAAGCTGACCAATGAAAGCATCGGGAATGAGCGATCAGCAGCAAGCTTACTAGTTTAAAATGGGTGAATTCCCCCAGAAGCCACCCTGAGGCTTTCCTAACATCTTCATTCATAGCATCACTGACTTTCAAGCCGGATTTCACAAAACAACTTACAGTTCTAAATCAAGCTGACAGCCTTCACGGAAGCTGCATATATTCAATTCAAATTAACACCAGTTGTTCCTCAAGGAAATCTGCATAGCTCTGTTCCATTTCTCCCTTCCCAACTGCCTGCAGGCACCCCACTGATGTCTCAGAAGGACTATTTCCACAGTGATAAGTCAACTACCTGTTCAATCCCTAAGTTCTATTTCCCCAGAGGTTAATTTTATTTTGGGGGGATGTTTCAGGCATTACTAACCTTGCTCCCAGAAAAATCACGGGTGTGCAAAAGAGTCCATTTTGGTACCTAGAGTTTGGGAAATTCCTCTGTTCACTGCATGCCTTCAGGCAACTTCGCTTTTTACAGTATCGAGAGATTGTCTGCACTTTTGTCCAGCACATCAACCTGGTTAATCTGGCTTTAAGCCATTCTCTAAGGTTATCGGGCTGTCACCAATTATGTACTTATGGACTCAGTCTTCCCAAAATGCAGTATTCTTGAGTTAGGATTTGGCCTTGTCTATGTGTTACTTGAAATACATAAATAGTACTTACTTGCTGCCATTAAACATCTTATTCAAAGCATCTCTTGATATAATATGACCACAGACTAATTTCATAGGTGGATTATTATCTGTTGTCTGCTGACGAAGAATGGGACAGGCAAATATTGAATGATACCAGCACTTTTTACCAAGGTCCACTTCAATCTGTGAAAGAAATAAATGCAACAATTTATCTTGGGAAAATAAATTTCCTGACAATTATCTCTTTAGGTCATAGCCTTTACTTAATGGATTTCACAACTCAGCTGTGAAGGCAGTACAATTTCCCAGCCAAAACCAGTGAATTATGGTCTTAAACTGGTGATTTATGTTGTTTCTCCCCATGGCAAAGCAGAAGGGGACAAGTGTGTATTTCAGTGCAGATCTATGCTCTGGCAGGAAAAATGAGCTGATAACCCAATAAAGCTTTCTATATTTCCTAACCAGTGATTTCTAAAGTGATTCAGATTAAAGTGAGGGGAAGAAAGAACAAAAAAAAAAATCTTGGATTCATTATGTTAATGTTCTACAGCTTTCTGAAAGACTCTTGCTGACACCTCATCTCAGAGAAAAATGGGTCTGTAGCTTCAGGAACCAACTGAGAACAACAACAAAATTATTTTTTTTTTTTTTTAAATCACAGCTTCTGTACCTGAGACTCTCAGCTCTGTCCAGTCCTGTTCTGAAAGGCTTAATCTTCAACACAATCTGACAGTATAACCTTTTCATGCTACTTAATCTCTGTGTAATGAAAATAAGGCTTCCCATCCCCAATACTGCCTTAGCAGTACACACTGGAGACCCCTGGGTTTATAAAAGGCAAGGAAGCATATGTGTATTGTTCACTGATCTGCATCTGACAGTAATCCTCTCCCAAATGCTCTCTAGCTAATCAATCTTCACCACACAGCAGGGCATGAGTCTGTCACACTCGGAAGTTGCACTGTCAGTGTTACAGAAAACACAGCTGGGAGAAACTCAGTACAGGTACTTAACACTATAAACACATCTCTTCCAGCTACACTCAGAAAGGCTAACTCAGTTGCACTAAATAGGTTTCCATACCAAATCAGGAGCAGGCCACTGGAGAGCTGCACACACCAGGTAAGAGCTATAAAGGGAAATGGGGGTTTCCATAATAACTGAACTCCACTGACATAAATGAGTTGTGCTGGAAGCAGAATGCTCTGGCTTCAATCCCTGTGTCCCCAGATGTAGCACCAACTCTTTGATCCATCTGCCTAAATAAAGAGTCAATGCAAAGCAGCTCATGGACATAGCTCAAGCCTAGCTAAAGGAAGTCAGTGTTTCTCAGTGGCTTGCATTTCCCTTCCAGAAATACAGAAGTGCTTGTGTAAGGCTAAGTGGAAGATGAAACCATCTGTTTTGTTGAGGTCATCTGAGCAGAGACATTTTCCATTAGAAAGGTGATAAAACAAGCGGAGAAGCAAACAAAGCCAAGAGATACTAACCTGACAGATGAACATGAGAGACAGTAACAGGACAACCTTGTCCGTGACACTAATTAATCAGTCACCAAGAAACTGCAATCAAACCTGGACTTTGCAACAGATGAGAATGCAGAGATGAGGGTCTCAGAGGAGAGCGTCAGTAGAACTAGAACTAGTAGAACAAACTGCAAGAGGAACATTCAGTGGTAGGGGATTGGGAAGGACTACCCAGAAAGGGCTATAAAAAGGGGCCAGAGAGGCCACATTTGTGTTTCAGGGTATGTGAACATGCTTGTGAATCCAGAGTGTGTACTTTCACCATGGAATTTCAGTCTCTACCAGCCAAAGAGGAGGAAGGGATCTTGGCTGTCTATCCTTATGTTTTATGCAAGTGCTGTATGTGGGTGCTGCTGAAGGCAGCGTCTTGTCTGCGGCAGCCTGTGTAGTCAGTCATACCAGTGTCCTTTGTGTGAGTGGGTGGGCGCTTGGTTTCATTACTGGTTCAATGTACAAAAGGGAAAGCAGCAGCCACTCCCATCAGCCTGGGTCAGAGAGCCCAGGTTCTCTATACGGTAGGAAGCCCCAGAACTGTTGGAGATGGTGGACACATAACATCTCTCAAGATTTAGTGAAAAAAAAAAACCCGCAACAGCATTTACCATCAGAAATCTGCCATGACATAGCTCAGCACCAACTCACCGGCAGTTCGTCCTTCTGGTTCCAAACACCTGTGCACTGCCTTTGTTCAATAACTGCCTTGATATTAATTAGAGCTGGTAATGCTACACAACCTGCTGAAAAACTGCAGAAAAAGGAAATGTTAGCACATAGTGCCTGTCAGGAAACCAGCATTTTTCATATTTCTACTTTAAAGGTTAACTGGGATGTAGGAGTATTGTACTACTTCATCCAGTTCCTGCCTGTACATCTAAGTTCCCTTCAAGCATAACCAGCAGGAGTTCTGGGTCAGGTTATGAGTTACAGGGTATCTTGGGCTAGGGACCTCATGTACTACATTCTGGAGTAAAAAGTTAATCCCTGCTCCAAGTCTTACAATGAATTGATCTCTGGGCCACTACTTTGATTTTGTGCTACATAACATCAGCATGGTAGCTTCTACAGATAGCTGCTCTCATCTACAGGAAGAGGATATGCAACATAAGAGCTTACATGTAAGCCGCACACACATCACACACAATTCTTTCATTAGATTTAATTGCCATATTAAAAAAAAAAAAAAAGCATCTTCATCTTCAGTCAAGAAAGCAAATGCAGAGAAAAAACAACAGAAGAAGGCAAGTGAGAATGAAATCTGAACCTGTAACAAGAATGGCAGCACACAACTCACAGCTGGACAAAGCCAGTGCCCCAGCACTTCAGTTGCCAATTGCCAGAACTTACCACGTTATTTTTAACTATTCCACTCACTATGTTAGAAAAGAGAGCATGCCACTTAAGATTACAAAAAGTAGCAGAAGTTTTGATGGATTTTAAGTCTGGTGACAGTATTATAGTCTCAAACACAGCAGCAACACAAACAGGATTTAACCTTGTTATCAGTCTACTCTAGTTCTTTGGCAGATTATTTTATTACTTGTACAACTTCTGTTGTCTGCAGAAGTCACAGAATGTTACGTCTTGGAAGGGATCTCAAAAGATGATCTAAGTCATGACCTTCTGCTCCACTCTGCCCCTCCAGGTACTTGTTGTTTCTGCAGGAACATTCTGGCTAGTTTACCTGGGGTGATGTGCCTGAAACCTATGGATCTAAAGCTAAATAAACAAAATAAAATATGTATCACACTGCTCCAACTAGTCATTTTAATCCTTACACTTTGCTTTTTGGTTATTTCAACAATGAGCGCAATTTTTTTTAACCTACTGCAAAGTTTAGACATTGTATTTGCAGACATAAAAGAATTAGTGCTTTAATGAATCTATCTGAAAACAGCTCTGGAACAGCTTTTTAAAGCTTAAAATAAATAGTAAATTAAAACAGCATAAATTCAAATGGTGTCCTGCAGTTCTTCACCCTGAAGCACAACCTTCTAAGCACAGCAAGAGTGCAACTGACTCGACAGAGTAACTCAGACCATGAGGCCTGGATGGGATTAGGTAAATATTGGAGAAACCAAACAGCTTTAAAAAAAAAAAAAAGTGACAGCTATTCACATTCTAGAAAGTAACAATTTTTAAAGCATAGATTTAACTTCAAGCAGGTTTAATTTCTAAGGCATGTGCAGCAGTTAAAGGTCAGGTCAGTTTAGAACTGTCTTGTCTGTGATGGCAGTATTGATACCACTATCAGTGGTACTTATCTATACGGAAAACACAGTTCAGATCAATTGATTTCACATGAGGCCAAAAGCAGGAGTCCACCTAATTCAAATATCAATAACAGGGACTCTTTAACTTCAAAAACAACAGAAAAAAAAAAATCTCTCCACCATTTGCATTGAAACCCATGTTACAGGAACAGATCATGAACAATTACAAAGTAAAAGATTGCTGTTAATTTGAGTGAAGCAAGAAAAAAGATGAAAACCAGTGACAAATGTTTTAATGTCTCTATAAAATTCAAATTGAAACTCATTCATTTTATTGTAGAAAGACAATTTCTACATTTCTGCTGCCTTTGTTGCTTCTGTTGTATTTTGTGACAAAGGTACAAACAAGAGAAGCAGGAAGCTGTTTATCACCTCTACATTTAAAAGGGGAAAAAAAAAGAGGAAGAAAAGAAAAAAGGAATTGTGAAGATTCTTCTAAGTACCAGTCTAGCCCAGGAAGATATATATAATTTATTGTCTATTTAATATCTGAAATGAAATTGAGAACATCAAGCAAGTATATCGGGGGAACTGATAACCAGACACTAAATCGCAGCTAATCTGTTTTATCTTCAGAGAACCTATATGGAGATTAGTTTGGTTTGTCTTTAGATTTCCAGCAGCCTCCTACAGATTTGCATTTTGCCAGATTAGCTACTGAACATAAAAGTCCTCTGTCTCCATGGAAAATGGGGTCCAGTAAACAACTAGAAATTTTATCAGCTGAAATCACAATGTAACTCCTAAGCATTCCTCTAAGGAGAGAGGTAACATGTGGATTAAAAAAAAAAAAACAGCCCAGGGTGATCAAATGCTAACAGAATCCAGAATCAAGGCCACAGTTTTGGGGTGGTTTCTTTTTACAGTAACCAGCAAGAACAGTGTTCACACATTTGCTGTGTGAATAGCTGGCTAAACTATATGAAGCCAAATTTCATCCATAAAAGCTTCCTCTTGAGCTGCAACAACACAGGGTAAAAGCACAGCACAGGGGTACCTCTGATTTCTAATCTTTCCAAATCTTATTAGAGCTAATCCTACCGACACTCTTCATTTAATAGAAGCTATATGAGACTACCTCTCCAAAGCCACTTTTGTCCTCAGTAAGAAACAGGAACTAAACCACCATGTACCGGGTCTGAAAAGCAAGTGAAAGGCAACATACCTAACACTGAGAGGTGATTCAACTGAAAGACCCAGAAGAGCACAGGCATCTCTTGTGAAGATGTCACAGATGTCCGCCCACTGGTTTGCGTCTAATAGATGAACGTAAGGGGAGTTCTCTATGCCTTGCCGCAGATATACCAGGCTGCCCATCAAAACCTGAATATCTGTGAGGGAGGAGGAACAGCTAATTATTTTATACCACAAAGGAAAGCTTATGCTCATCTACAGTTTCAGCTTCAACAAGAAAGATGTAGGTACAACAAATCAGTAATACACACGATCACCTCTACAAAATACAAATCATATCCATCACAAAAGAGATATGTACAGATACAAGAGCACCCATCCACTGTGTATAGGATGGGAAGGGCTGTCTGCCCCTCTACAAATACAGGATGCTGCCTATTAATTTGTTTCAGTTTACTCTCTCATAAGATTTTTGACACACAGACTACCCTAAAAATTAGACTTTACTGGACTCAGTTTGAGAAGGTTCACTTAACTCACATATTCCCCATTTCTCAAAAGTTTCATTTCTCTTTCTATTACCCTACACAACAGAAAATAGCAAATGACAATTCCAAGAACATTTCTGTGCATTTTTAACACTCTACCCTGGCAGCAGGCCTATTCTAGATGTAATCTACATATTCCTTCAGAGAGTCAAAGACCCTAAATTTAAGCAAACCTATACATGTTAACTATAATTTTGTGCACATTTAAAAAAAAAGAAGATAATCTACGTTGTAAATATTCAGGTTATACACATTAAATACAAAAATAATCCTCTAACAAATGAAAACTAATGCAGTAAATTATGTGAGATGCCACAAGCACTTTGAATTGGCTTCATGTGACCAAAATCTTACCTTTCTGATGATTTAGGGCAAAAGGCTGAAAGTTTTTCGCATACTGAAGTGCTTCTCTTTGATTTGCTGTTCCACCCATCAATAAACTAATGAAATATAATCTGTGTAGTTTAAATTCCAGTGAACTATTCTGTGCCATAAGCATTTCTCTGTTGGATACCGCCCACCTAGAAGAAATGAGGAGGTACAATGGAACACGATGCAAGAGTAATTAAGTGCCAGCCTACGTGATACAAAATTATCACAATTATCAACCATCTATTTCAGGGAGAATATGACTCTTTGCTAAATTTCTGTGAGTCTATACAGAGCACATAAAATTGAAAGACCCATTAGATGTGACAGAGCTACAGGGTGCACAACACGTGAGTGATTGCACATCTAGTACTGCTGCACAGGTTAACTTCTGCAAAGTTCAACACTCACTGACTGAACAGTGGGACAGAATGAGGCACAATGTAAGGTAGAAAGAGCTAAAGCCTACTCTATGTGGATTAATAGCACCCTGAGTCTTAACAGAATACGCAGTCTGAAGAAAAGAGGTTGAGGGGAGATACGCCTACAAGTACCTGAGAGGTAGAAGAGAGGTGGGGGTTGGTCTCTTCTTACAAAGTAACAAGTGATAGGACAAGAGGAAATTGCCTCAGGTTGCACCACAGAATCACAAAATGTTAGGAATTGGAAGGGACCCCAAAAGATCTTCTAGTTCAATCCCCCTGCTAGAGCAGCATCACCTACATCCAGTCACACAGGAATACGTCCAGGTGGGTTTTAAACATCTCCAGAGAAAGAGACTCCACCAGGGGAAGTTCAGGTTAGACTTTAGGAAACTTCTTCACTGAAAGGGTCATCAGGCTGTTGAACAGGCTGCCCAAAAAGGAGTTTGAATCACTATGCCTGAATGTGTTTAGAAGTTATGTAGATCTATAGCTCAGGAAAGGGTTTAGTGGTGGCCTTGGGACAGTTGGGTTAATGGTTGGACTTGATGATCTTAAAGGTCTTTTCCAATTGAAGTAATTCTATGATTCTATACAGAGAGTCTTCAGCTGAAGTTAAAGAAATTTGACCAAGCCTTTCAAGAACATATTTTCCAACTTCCTCATTCACCATAAATTTCACTTCCTCTAAGCCCCTCTATTTCTATGTGTGTAGCCCTGGAGAGGGGAAGTACCTCTACAAGGCCTCATAGAAAGACATTATCAAGATATTACAATGGGGGACAGATGAAAAGGAAATTAATTTAAATGCCATACTTTACCCTGCTTAAGCCTCGCTTTCTGTGCTATTTACAACAGGTTGGACTTGATGATTCTGATTCATTCCTCACTTTCTGATTCTTGTTCACTGACAAAACTAATGTTTGGCGCCCAAATAACACGGAATAATTCTTAAACACAAACCAAGTACTATTTCACAAAAATACTGTATTATTATCCATGTCTTTCTTGGGTTCTGTGTGTCATTATTGTTTTGTTGGGTTTTGCCCTTAATTCAATTTAGTTAGGCCTATATCAATCCAATCCTTCTCTTAAGAACTTTGAGTTTCAATAGTCTCCAGTACATCTGTTTCTCATTAGAGCTAATGAGTTACATTATTTTCACTGTGGGAGACCCATTAAGTAAAAAGCTTTTCACTTTTCAGCAAGAAAGTAAGGTAGTCTCTGTTCCTAAAAAAGACAGGCTATGTGAGGCTTCTGTTATTTTCAGCCAACGCTAAAATGAGAAAATTAAACAGTACTCATGAAGCTTTCAATGCAAGATCACCTTCTGCACTAAAATGTAGCACTAACGAGCAAGTATCTACTGTCAATTTGTTGTGGTGGAAGTGTCAGGAGTCGGACTTCATTTGCTTTCTAACGACAGCAGCAACCTTTCAGTAGGAAGCAGTGGAATACGTAGCCCTTTAACTAGGAACAAGCCCTAACTGTCACTTATTTCAAGTGATTTCAAATAAGCAGCCTCAGAAGACTGTCACCATTGTAATCTCCACTAGGAAGGAATGGCATCACCCACTAACCACGTGTCTTTGGGTTTTATAGGGTTTGGTTGATTCTTTTTTTAATATGCTCAGTGTTCACAGTGTGAACTGCATGCAATGGCAACAAAGCTCACTCACAACTATGAAAACAAGAGCCTTACGTTAACAGCCAACAAGCAGCTGAAAGATAAAGAACTATTATCAATAAACAATAAGAACAGTCCAGTCTCATAAAAGAGACACTAATCTGTACTGCATCAGAAAAGCCTCCCTCCATCCTCTCCCTGCCAATACAACCACATGACACTGCATCTTTCTGAGATCAAGTCTATTTTTCCAAATTAGCTTTTAGGCAGAGCTTCCCATTTTTAGCTCTTTGAGTGGCAGCCCAGATTTATATCAGAAGAAAGCAGCCACAGAAGCAAGGCCTGAGGTGTTTGGTCTAGGACATGCTGTTCCTGCTTCTAATGGAAAGACAAAAAACACCCAACAAGTGAGGTTTGAAGCATTCAACCCACATACTGTCGTCCGAAGCCATCAGCAATCACAACAGCTGTCTTCCTGCTTCTCCTCAAAATGATACTTTTAAGGTGTTTTAATTTCTGAGACTCAAACCCATCAGAGTTTTTTTTCAGTTTAGATTATTCAAACTACAGATACACACAGAGCTTTCTTCTAGCTTTCTCATGAGATCTGGTTAAAACAATTTTCAGAAACCCCAGAAAGACTGAATTAAGTTTAAACCATACCCCAAAGTCCAAAAATAGCAGGACCTGTTCACCTTGCTGCTTTACAGATAAAAGAGAACCTCTTCCTCAGGAGATTACAGCCAAAGGCTTTGAATGTGCAAGTCATTCCCATCAGACCCTCACATGGAAACCCACCTGGGTTCAGAAGGGCTAGAATCCACCCAGAAAGAACCATAGATTTCCCTCCCCATCACCATATTACAACAAGAGAGACTTTTACAAGGGATTCTACTGATAGGACAAGAAGAAATGGCTTCAAGATAAAAGAGGGTAGATTTACAGTACATCTTAGGAAGAAATTCCTCACCACAAGGGTGGTGAGGCACCAGAACAGGCTGTGGATGCTCCATTCCTGGAAGTATTCAAGGCCAGGTTGGATGGGGCTCTGGACAGCATGGTCTAGATGTCCCTGCCCATGGCAGCGGTTTGAAACTATGTGATCTCTGAGGTCCCTTTCAACCTAAACCATTCTGATTCTATGAGAAGAGTCACTAGAAATTGATGGGAACCTATGGAGGTACAGAGATTACACAGCTTAAGAGCTCAAGACCAGACTGGGCACCTACAAAGTCAAGTTGCACACTCCACAAAAAAAGAAAAATTAATTTTTAACAATTGGTATTTGTATGAAAACTTTATAAAAAATACCTAAAGAAATAAAAATACTTTAACTATAATCAGGTATGAATTCTATTACCACAGCAGGGCTTTCAAAATCAGTAGTAATTAACCTGATGACTCCCTTTTGATGGCAGTGACCAGAAGCCACTTGTGTTTGCTTCATTTCAAACACTGAGTTAAGCTGATCACCAACACTGGCAAAGCCAGAGACTGGTTACTGTTTCCACCCCAGCACATAGAATTCTGCACGGGTGAATTCTGCTATATTGCCCATCCTGACTCATGAACCTGTAATTAGTTATCCTGGTGTAATACCTGCTTTCTGCTTCACCATCACTACCAATGACCTCGCTCTACAAGGGACCACTTTGGGATTGTTTATATAAAAATTTCTCATAGAATCATAGAATGGCAGGGGCTGGAAGGGACCTCTGGAGATCATTTAGTCCAACCATCCTGCTAGAGCAGGATCACCTAGAACAGATCACACAGGAACACATCCAGGCAGGTTTTGAACATCTCTAGAATGGGAGACTTCACAACCTCTATGGGTAACCTGCTCCAGGACTCTGTTACCCTCACTATGAAAGTTTTTTCTCATGCTCAAACTGAACTTCCTATGTTCCAGTTTGTGCCCATTGCCCCTTGTCCTGTTTCTGAGCGCTACCAAGACGATCCTGGTCCCATCATCCTGACATTCACCTTTAGATATTTCTAAGCATTTATGAGAGCTCCCCTCAGTCTTGTTCTCTCCAGGCTAAACAGTCCCGCCTTTCCTCATGAGGAAGATGATCCAACCCCCTGATTATCTCAGTGGACTGGAAGCCTATCACCCTTTTTCTCAAAGTATACAATACCATCACCCCAAGCTTCTCTCTCAGAGGTTGTCCCTCCAGGCGCTGTTTCTACCCCTTCTCCTGAACACCCACGTCTGCTGGAAAATAATATGCAAAGTATATGGCATAAGCAGTTCTGGAGAATAACGGGACATTCTGAGACATGGACTTCATCCTAAACTGCGTAGTTTTGTCACATTTTGATCATCCTTACCAGCGATGGTTTTTACATAAGCATCACTATAAATAAGGAGCCTCTGTGCCCAGCAGCAGGCAAAGAGAAGCAGATAGAGCTTTTGCACTAAAGAGTTTAGACAGAATAAACACTATAACCAGAAATAAGGCTGGGTGGGGGTGGAAAACCAGCATGCAAGCTGGGCTGACAATATATCCCATTGTCTGTCCATTCCACTGTCTCTGGAATAAGACATCCTTTGGAGAAGGACCATTCTTTCTCCTTTGTTTGAAAAATATTTAACGCATTGCATGAGTAACAAAATGCAACCAAGGACCAAGGGGTAAGGTGTAAGGTCCAGAAAAATGGGAGCTAAAATTAAATTAATGCTTTTAAGTGAACAGATGTAACAGCAAGTTCCTGTTCCTCAGAGAGCATTCTCCAACATCTGTGTTACTATCTGAACTGCCTGTGGAAGCCGACAGTAAATCCTATCTCACTCATCCCACCAACCATTTCAGTACTGCTTCCCTTCAATTAGCCAATTCAACAACAATAAATCACCTGAGCTTTCCCCTGGGTCACTGTAGCTAAAGACCAGCTATCTAGGTCAACCTTTACATGACCCAGAGGCATAATCCAGGATTTAGTTTATGAACACCATGGTTTGAATATCAGAGTATCCCTCTACTTAGTTCAGACAGCAATAAGCTCTACATTGACATACCTCTGTTGGTTCAGGGTAAAGACAAAAAGAAAAGGTTAATGAGAACAATTTACTAAATACTTAACTGAATAATGAAAAAAAATGCCATCTTATGTACAGGAATTATGCTCTGGAATGAAACTGAAATTTGAATGTGTTTTGTTTTCATTGTTTCTATTTTTAAAAGATCACTTTTAAAGGCTGGGACAGGTTTATTTTTGGGTTTGTGTTGGGCTTTAGGGTGTTTTTTTCTGATTTCTGAGGCCAGTCTAGGCTTACCAAAGCTCTCACTTAAAAAGAAAATTAGGCTGGGCTTTTGTTTTTGAAGTAGAAGCTATTCTGAAGCACTGCTGTGCACTTATGTATGAACTACAAAACAGCAGCCCATGAGACATTTCATCACATCTCCCTCCTCGCTGCCACTTTTAGCACCAGCTTACCTGTATAATGATTGTGAACTCTTCTAAGGTCAAGAAATATTCTGGTCCAAGGTTAACTGATAGACTTCAGATATTACTAGACTTCGTTTTCATCTGAGGGTTCACTACCCACTGCCCTGCACTAATTGAATACATTTTTTTACTCAGAAGAGATCTTGCTAACAAGATCTGTCAGTCAGTCCAGGCTCCCAGCAGCAGCTGACCCTTCACACTGTTAACTGGCACTGACTTGGCAACAGCAGCCTGTGAAGTACACACCTACCCTCCTACCCTTCACTATCCTTCAGTCGTCTTCCCACCCCATGGTGTTCCCTTATCTGGAAAGGGAAAGCAACTCAAAGAAAAGTAGGAACTTTGATCCCAAGTCAAGCTCTGCTCATGCCAAAGGCTAAGTGAAGCCAGAAAGACTTGGTGGCACCTACACTCCTCAGTATTCTTCATAACTGGACCTTTTATAAACAGTTTATTAATCTGCTATACAGTTAAATTATCATTCTGGCAGACAACCATGTCTCCAAACGATGTTTCCTCCAGAAACCTTAAATGAGCACCTCAAATTATTCAAGACAATTTTTATTCTAAGAAAGAGACTCTTAATTAAGCACTGCCCATGGGGAAAAACATGAGGAGACAAAAAGCAGAAACGGATTCACTAAGTAACTAGACACATCAAAATATACTAAAGACAATATTTAAAGTGAAAAACTAAGGATTTGTTAAAAATATTTAAAAAAAAAAGTGGGAGAAAAAACCAACTGAACAGACTCACTCTAGTGCAGGTCTCAAAACTCTAACTTTTAATGCTTCCAATATTCGATTCAACTCCACAAATGGTTCTTTTTGACTCTGATCTATTGATAGACCAGATTCCTGAAAAAAACAAAGGCAGTTTTTTAGTCAAGGAACAAAAATCAGTGGGGTAAAGCTGCCATTTTTCTGACAGTTTAAACATTCACCTTGAACGTTCAAATAAGGACTCTAATACAAAGTATCAGCTTCCACCCACACTTAGCATTACCTGACAAAGTTCCTCAGCTACATCCAACATGCCCTGCCGGAAGAAGTGCTCCACCATCACCTCGTTGAGGATTCGCTGGCTGTCAGTCTGCCAGCACCCATCTATCCCCACGCTGCTGATGTCAGAGTCAAAATTCTGAAACATACAAATTAACAGTTAATAGGTTGGAATAAATCGCCCCATGGAATTTTTCTTTAATTATGCAGAACACTTATGTCTCCACCCTGATGTTTTCTGCCAAGGACTCAGCCAGCCCTCAATTACCTCCTGTTCAAAATTAAGTATATCTGCCACCCACTTCATTATCTCCTGTGTACAGGACAACAAATCCTTTGCCTTGCTCATTTCAAGTTTGAATATTATTCACCGTAAGGAACTGCACTGACTAATTACAAGTCCAGCTAGCATATTTGAAATCTAGTTAACAAATAAAGGGGATTTCAGACCATAATGTGTTTTTGAAAAAAGTATCTGCAGAAAAAGCTGCTTCCATATATGAAAACAGAAAATGCATAGGGGACAGAATATAAAATCACCTACACTAGAATCGAAATAGTGTTATTGATACATCACTGTCACTACAGCACCTCAAGTTAGAATTAAAAGCTCTAACTCAAAAATGCTTTACATAGCCGGGGGGGTAGACAATGCTGAAAAAGAAAATGTCATCACTTCCCACCCCCAAATAACAATTACATTCATATCTCAGAAGACCTCAACATACCAGTAACAGGATGAGGTTTGAAGATCTGAGGCATCTTTACAGATCTAACCCTGATGATACTACTGCCATGTATTTTTAGGCCAGTGACCTACGGACATATTTCAGGATTAATGAAAAACAGTGTCACAACAGTGACTCTCCAGTAACACTTGGCACTGCTTGGCACCATGCCTCTTGGCAGCATGAGAGCAACACTTACTCTTACTCTAATCCAAGATACAAACCAGGATTTTAACTCATGTTTTATGATCAGAGCTATCACTTTAAACTGAATTAAAATCCTCGCCCATTGCCTAAAGCAAACCTCTTGCAAAAGAAACAGTCTACAATTCACAGCTTTGCCTGTTGCCTGACCTGATGAATGCGGCTCTCTTCTAAGAACAACTTCAGAAATCGGAAGTTTGGTGAAAACAGCAGAGCTTCAGCTTTGGCTGTGACATCAACAGCCCGGCACAATGTCGGAACACTGACCCAGCAGGGATACATGCCTCTGTCAAAGCAGGCAGAGGAAATACCATACAGTTGTGTGAGCTATCTACCAGTACTCTGCACAGCTCAGCTTCACAATGCATCTTCTTTTATTCACCGCTTATTTCTTTCATCAGCTATCTCTGTGTTCCATTCGATGCTGCTCTGATCACGAGAAAGGGGCAACCTTCTCATCTCTGCAAATATCCTGGCCTCAAAACCACCACTTCTTTCAGGACTCCTAGCAAACTTCCAGTAAAACATTAACTTTAGGCCATCACATCACGTCTGCCATGTTTTAGATATGAAGCATTTAAATGGGCATTTAAATTATCACCACTGATTCACATTTAATAGCATCTTTTTCTTGGGTGTCTTCACACCCTTGTCAGGCAGTTCTTTGTCAGGCTGCTCATCTTGGAAACACTTAATCATCTTAAAGACTAAGTAATGCTGTTCTTATTCATCCCAACACTTTGCAGCCTTCAAGGTTTGCCCCCACTGGATTCTAGTATCACCAACCAAACATCACCAGCAGGTAACATAAATCCATCAACAATGCACTGCAGAAATACTAGTGGCAAGAACACCAAGCTTGTGTTTATTACTTTGGTTTCAGGCATAATAACTGGTAACCTAAGTGATTTTTCCACACAGATTTAAGTTACAACCTGCAAACTGTGGTTCTATATTCCGCCCCCCCCTCCCCCCCACCCCCCCTCCATTATCAATGCAGTTTTGAGCAAATTCTCATTTTAGTACTTTTTTCCCTGAGGTCTTTATTATTTGTGAGATTCTACAGCTGTCTCCTCTAGGTCCCGAGGAACTTCAGGAACCAACTGTACATATTACAAGTGACTGTCACATGCCAGAGCAAATTACTGCTTGGCTTTGGCTTACACATTTTGTAACTGTTACGACTCTGTGATATGCCAGTGATTACACATCTCTCAGCTTTGCTTTCTAAATGCTAACACTATGCCGATAGCACATGCAGGACAGCAAGATTTCAAAAGTCAGAATAAAGTCCATACATTAAAAGCTCCAGAAAGTTTATTTTGTGCTTTCCAGATTCTGAGCTTAGAAGAGCATCATTTCGTAATTCCAACAAAGGAGTTTAACTAGGAAGTCTAAGGTTCAAATGCAGGATATTATGTGCTAAATATACCAAAGATGCAATGTGTTTACATGTAATTACTGATTATTGTTGACACCTGAGGAGGACTTCAGGACCCATTCACACAAAATATGGACCATTTTAACCAACATACAATCTTCCATGTTATTAGTGGAACTAATATGGAACACTATGAAGAAGGATGATGTTTAGGACAGCTTTATTTCTCATCTGAGATTAATCTGTGCTTTGTTCCCTCTGAATTCTGACCCAAAGCACATGTTTGCCTTGTCTGTTCAGTGTATTGATTCTTAAGACAAAGCTGGACTTGCAAACACTATATATCTATATCATTCACAGCAACATAATTTCTTTCATTTTGTTTATATACAAACTTTTACATTAAACAAACACTAAGTTCAGTTAAAGTTTGCTTCCCCTGAAGAAAAATACTGGAGGAAAAATCAGGGAAGAAATGGAAGGAGTTCCATTTACTTCCTTTCCTAATGAAGGCATTTAGCCTCTACTCAAAACAGATTGCTGCTGGAGGGAAAATATTTATCAATCCATCAGACATGCTCCAAGATGAATTCAAATCATTCTAGAGGAGTGACTGATTTACAGGAAGACTGATGAGTGAACTACAACCTGCTGAACAACAGTAACTGGATGAGTTCTGTAAGCAGAGCAAAAGCCAGAACAATAAAGAACTGGATGCAAACACTGTCTTTCAAAGGAGAAAATGCTCTTTGGAAGCAGAGAATCCATGAATCCTACATAGATTATCATAGATGACATTTAAGGTCCTTCCAACCCAAACCATTCTATTATTATATGACAAGAAGTGCAAAATCCATGTAGACCTGTGATGAATAAAGTTCCAGCTTACTAGATAAACTTTCAAGGAACTATAAAGCAACACACAAAATTTTGTCAGTTCAGACTTCGGCATAGTTCATATTGGACGCCAAGTTTGAACTTGGCTTTTCAAATGCCGAGTTGCTCCTGCTCTCAGAGTGAACTCTACAGAAAGACAAATCTAGGTCTTGTCAAAATTCATAAGAATGACTAAGGTAACTTAAAACCTACCCAGACAAAACTTTACATACAGGTATAACTCTACCTCAACACTAGAAAGAACCTGAACTTTACCATGAGCAGATAATTCAGCAAGTCCTGCAAAATGCAAGCCTTTTGAACAGGAAGACTGTCGATTCTACATGTGACAACATTTGGATGTGTCATATAAAATCAGCAGCAGTATTAGCACGTTTCCCCAGTGTCAAGTCAGGCAATAAAATAACAAGTTACTTCTATCTGTGCCAGGGCACATACAGTTTGGAAAGCCAATAGCAATGTTCAAGAGGTATTAATCTGTCCATAAAATAAATTAGGATTTACATGTGACAGAAACCGAACTCCAATCTCGCAAATGAAGGAAGGATTGTGCTTTAAATCCTAATGAGCATTTTATCTAGGAAGCCTAGAATTTTGCCCAGAACGTGCTGAGAATCAATTCACTCCATCAATTACAGCTAATTACTTCCATTGGTTTAAGCTTAAGTATATTATGGTGAAAGAATGGGAGGAGGGCAATTTCAGTAGGTTCTGGGACTTGGTGCCAACAAAGACTTTGCTGGCAGTTTTCAAGCATATTTTCCACCAGCACAGGAAAATCACATTAGGTACATATGGAAGATGTCCTTCAAATGCCACTGCCCAGGGAAGCATTGAGTTCTACTTGTAATTTTACATTACACATACTCATCTGACAAACAGTCCAACACTTCAGGGTCCAATTTCAAGTAGTTCCCTTAAGATACTACAGTCAGGAAAACTAATA
The DNA here is from genome assembly GCA_013397515.1 of Upupa epops. NCBI lineage: Eukaryota > Metazoa > Chordata > Aves > Bucerotiformes > Upupidae > Upupa > Upupa epops. The sequence continues at coordinate 361,993 of VZRI01002421.1, read as the reverse complement.
AAATTCAAACTACTTGCATTAAAAAAAAGCATAAAACAGAAAGTTCATAAATATGAATGACTCATAAACATGAACTCAGAAGAAAAGCCTAATATCACTGAAATACATCCTTCAATATGAGCAGAACGTGGGACACAAGCAGCACCTGCTACTTCTGGTCTTCTGATGTAAACACTACAGACACTAAATGACTGAAAATCCACTGAATACAGTATGTTTGGCTCATTTCTGAACCCCTCACTGAAGTAGCTCTTCTGATGCTCAACAGGCACATAGCAGATTATTGGTGTCCTTTCCAGTATTTTACAAAACCACACACTTGACAATTTAAAAATGCTTTTATTTTCCAGTAGTAGATAAACCAGCAGGAAAGAAATAACAAACTATGCACATGACAACTGAATGTGCAGTTTGGAAACTGGACTCACATCTAAACTTTATTAAACTTGCAAATGTTGTTTTCTTTGCTTTCTAAGAAATGCCATCACCGTTTTCCAAGGAATAGTTACACCTTCAATATAGGACCTAGGGCTGCTCTAATTCAGAGTATCTAAATTAAAAAAGTGCTGCCAAACCTGAAAGCTTATTTGTACAAAGCCCACTTGCTAAAGCACAACAGGAAAGTTTCAAACTTAGGACCAGATTACAGAGATTTATTTTAGGCTTCAAGCCAGTAATAAGGATGGAATTTTACTCTACTTAATTGGTTTAGATACAGCAGCAAGGATTAGAGATAGATGCATTCTTAAGCTTTGGATAACAGTGACGCCTGATTAAGGCTATTAAGTCTAAAGTTTGAGCTCACCATGATGGTCAGTCAGAGATATAAGCACAGAACTCTGCCTAATAATGTGGCATTATGTACCTTTCTTCATCTCACTACTGTTCAATTATGCCTTAACAGATTATGGTTACTAATAAAGTTTAAAGGGAATTCCAAAAGGACCAATGAGTGCAATGAGTGTTCTGCAATGCTGAGAATGCCTTTGCCTTTCATCAGAAGACACTCATTTACTCACATCTGCCTCAGTAAGATGACACAGTGCACCTCAAACCAAAGACTATCAACACAAGCACATTCTGCCAGGGAACTATCACATGAGAATGTCCAAAAAAAAAAAAGGAAGAGTATAAGACCCACAGAATGGAGGGAGAAAAATGTGTAATTTCAAAGAACTGTTAGTATCTGCCAATCTACAAAAATACTCAGATCCCAGGTACTCTTGGACCTGGAATTTATATAAGAATGTTTCATATACAAAGTTCCAAAAAGACAAGCCACTTTATTGCTCATTACAGCACAGAGATACTATGTGAAGTTGGCTTCTACTCACGCTAAGAACACCATGTTATAAATTTAAGCCACAAAAACTGACAACACAGCTGAAATAAGTACAAAATGTCTTTCTAACAAACATCCCTGGTTTTACCTTATAGAAAAATATTTTGAGTAATTTGCTCCTAACAACTAGAAATGCAATATATTTATATGTTAAAGCCCAGTATCTCTTACTGAGACAAATCTTGAAGAAAACATTTTGCTGAGCTGACACAAACACATAGTATTACCAAGCCAAATAACACGTAGGGCATGTCCCCTTGGAAATGACGAGATTTGAGCTACTCCAGAAGGAATATTCTGTATACAGAGAGTTCTGAAAACAAATACTTTATGTCCCTCTTGTCTTCTCTCTGTCCCAAGCCTCTTCTTCTGTAGTTCACAGAAAGATGTATTAAGATTTACTGTAGTACAAACCCAAGTTCTCTAAAACAGAGTATGTATGAGTATATAGGCAATAATATAAATCCACGGGATAAATACCTTGTCAATGGCTTTTCCAACTCGGGATACACTGCTGTGGATGTCTTTATGATCAGAGGCCAGTTTCTGAACTGTGTCTTTTATTCTTTTACAACACTGAGTCATAACAAGTGAAATTGTCCCCGACAAGTCTCCATCTTGATCTAGACAAAAGAGAGGAAAACGAACAACTATGTTACAAACAAATGATAACATTACATCTCTCAACATGGAGCAACATACAAAGACAAGAAATGGTATTAAGGGAAAGAAATGCAATCTAGAGAGTATTTGCAAAGCAAGATCAGTTTAAGTGAAGGAAGTTGACCAGGACACAGATCTCCCATGGAATCAAGAACTCAGACACATGTACAATAGCACTACACAAGCGCAACAGCTTAAAAAAAATAAAGTACAGAGCTCATGTCTCTATCACAGTAGATTAATCAACACATCTCAAAGAAACACCCCAACCCACAAATCTCACAGCACACAATAGGAAGCTGTTGAACCTATTATAGGATCAATTTTCTTTTAACTAGTTCCCTAAAGATACATTAGAGTAGCACAGTTAACTTCAACTAGGTATAAGGAAGACTTGTGTTAACGAGGGCCCAATTCATTCTTGCCCCATAAGCTACCCACTTACACCAGATTGTGTCTGCATTGAAACTGTACAAAGCTTTTACTTCCCCACTTGTGGAAGGAATTATAAACAGTTCAGCCAACCCACATTCTTCTCCATGGATAAGAAACAGCCCATAATGAACCTGGCTGTGAACAGAGATCCACTTTTTCTTGTTACAAGATCACTCTCTAGAAACCGTGACATTGTTAAACTGGTGCCTAGCCAACAGGTACAAATGCTGTTATCAACCATTCTGTGGGCAAAACAATAAATACAGGGGGTTACAAGCCCCTGCCATACCACTGCACTTAACAGTTCACACACTTAATGTCTCAAACTCAACACAACTCAGTAGCTTTAGCTGGGGAAAAGAAATGCACTCTTCTGTGCTTTCCAACAGTCTCTCCTTTCAGCTTGTGATGTCAAAATACAAGGAGATGCTCTTTTCAAGTGTTACCTCTGACAGTCTGCCCTTCCTCAAAATTCTGCATGAAGAATTTTCCTTTAGGGACACAGACTGAGCAGCTTTCAACTGCACAGGAAGGCTAATCTAAGTGGGAGAGCAACCCGTAAGTGCTTTCTCAAAACTCTGAATCCAAATCCTTATGTGAAAAAATAAAATTCCCAAGATAGCTCTTTAGAAAAAAGACTTCAAAAAGCATCAATATTTTCCATTCTGTTTGTTCCTTTCTCATTTAGTATTTTAACAAGCCTTCGGTTTCAGCAACATGTTAAGAGTCCAGTTTCTGGTATTTAATGGAAAGCAAAATGCAGCTACTTTGAAACACTGCTGCAGGACAAGCAGCCTGAGAAAAGAAACTATACCTTTCACAGTGCACCTAAGCAATGCATCTCTGGTGTGAGCATGGAAAACTCAGAAAAAAATATAATAATAGGAGACACACTAACTGCTTATTCTGGACACCTTCCTCTATGCTTCCCAACCCTGTTGCTGACATCAACTGCAAACGCAACCTTCTGTTGTTACACACTGACAATAGCTCAACTCTAGAATAGCCAATACCCCCCGTTCATCCCCACCAAGAAAAAAGAATTCTTCCCCACCCTGTCCCCTGAAGCTAATGATGGAAGAAGTGAAGTACCTGCTAAGGGAACAGCTAACTGCGCACTGTATTTTAACTGGTGAACACATGAGGTGCAATAGGATCAAAACAAGTCTCTTTGGTGCAAGTTCACTAAATTATGAAGTTCGCTAACCTGAGTCCCGACCTGAAAACAAACATTTACCCAATTGTTAGCACAGTTTGCCTCCTGAAAGTATTTCAGGAATAATCACTATTTCTTCATTGCTATTTAATTTTTATGATATATTATTTAAAAATCACGTGGAGGCACTTTACCTGGCTCATTACTTTAGCAAGACAAAATGGACAGCCAGAGATTATGCAACAAGCAAAATGGAAATACTCATTCCCTGATAAACAGAGAGGTTCAAATACAGCCTATTAATAACCTTTTTATTATTTTATGTTTACAAGAAAAGCTATTAAGCTAAAATTCAAACAACTTACTTGTTTCCACCCCAAGCGAATAAGTGAATTATTGGCACTAGCAGAAACCAACTCCAGTGAGGTAATGAAAATGTATGCACAGGAAAAGCCACCAGACCCATAAGATAAAAGACTTCTCTCTACATCCATCTCTTTCAGCTTTACTTGAACTATGAGCTACTTATAATAAATTAGTAAAAGAAAGGCTGTAGATAGTCATATCAGTAAATCAGTGCTCACAAAGACTGCAGACCAACAGCTTCTCCTTGTATTGTGTACATACACTCACAATTTAAAAAACAAGCCCAACTAACACTTGAGTGAGCAGGCACAGAACAACATCCAAAGCCAAGTTTACTGTGCCAGACACATTTGTACCATCCAAGAATTTGCATCCTGCCTTGGCTACTACAGGAGGTTAAATATATAAGGGGAAGAAAATCAAACTTTGTCTTTCTGTGAGTGGGGAAAATGAGTTTAGAGGCTGAAGCAGCTGTTAAGACTTTATTTTCTCCACCCACTTCCTTTTCATATCCACTGCCTATTTCAGGTCTTTCCATGTATCTTTGCTCTCAAAGCTTGTTCTACAGAATTGACTCCTTATTCAGCAGTGAGGGTTTTCTTTTACTTTTTTTCTTTATCTATAAACACAAGCACCTTTTTGCAGACCACTGAATTGCAAAGCTCCACATTAAGATGGTTGCTTCCACTTGAATTTTTTCAAAAATACTGAGGGTACAACATACAAAAGCTGCAAACACCTATTTGTATTAGAAGGTTGTAAACAGAATAGTGAAGAAAAAAGCATTTTGCCATGGATGAAGCCATCTTACCATTAGATGCCAAAATTTAACAGAGTTCCCAGATATTTCAGGGTACAATAACAACAAATTGGCTTCATTGCTGAGAGAAAGTTTGGGGTGGATCCTGCAGGAGCAGTATCACCTCTTACTTGGTACACACTGAAAACACATCCAGGGCTTTCCCAAAGGAAAAGGACTGCCCCAAAACCTCCTAATCCAAGTCTACATGGACAACCCAACAAGGGCCCTGAAGGAAACATTTTAATTTTATCATGAGGAGAATAAAAGCTCTGGACCTGTATCAGGATTCTCACAAACATTTACAGCCCCACAGAATCCTACAGAGATCAATACTGCGTATAGGTCACGATATGCTACTTTACAGGTAAGGTCAGGATCTCAGTTTGTGGAAAAAATGTGTTTTATTACCTGTCCTTAATGTACAAGATTAAGCTATTTTGAATAGCACAAAATATGTTCATTGAAACAGAGTTCCAAACAATGCCAAAAAGACTGAACATTACATGATTCCATACAAATGACTGAAATGGATTTCCACGTTTGCTCTCTATGGAAATTGCTGTGTACACAGAGCAGCTTATATTGCTGGAATTACAGGCACTTACAAATACAGGTGCAAAGCTCACTTGTAAAAGACTACAACAAACATATTTTTCTCTGAACCAAACAAAAGCAGATTCTGCAAAGGAGTGAAGCAGCACAGCCTGCTCACAAGTTTGGGCTCAGGAGCCTGCAAGGTCCCATTTTTAATCCCTGAGCCATCTCTCACTTCCTGCATGGCCTTCACTAAATCACTTCAGCTGTCTCACCATCCCCTCCCACTCCATCAATAAACACTGCATTACTTCCACGTCAGGGATTTCGCAAGGTTTAAATGTCTGTTTACAGCATGTTTTGGCCATCTAGCCCGCCTGTGCAAATGTTCAACATTAGCTGTATAATGTAGACAAGACTTAGTAGGCCGTGTTTTCTTCCTACTGAAGAGTGGCTTTACCCTAAACACTTCCAAACCCAGCCACATCAACAGAAAACAACTTAGTGAGTTAGGAAAGAA
>VZRI01002421.1:227245-347454 GCA_013397515.1 Upupa epops | reverse complement strand
GAGGGCCGGCAGGCGAGACCCCGGCGAGTCCCTCTGTTCGGCTTTTTCGTGTGTTCCTCGCCCTGCAGTGGTCCTGGGGAAATGGGGATTTAGCGTGGAGCCGAGCAGCAAGAGGGCAAGATGCAGGGAGACGCTGTGGGTTTATCTGAGAGGAGCAGAAGTAGATCCAAAAACGGTTTGGGAAAAGGCAGGGAGGTGCTTTAGAAACCAGGGAAGACCCAGGTGGAAGAAGCGGACGCTTGCGATGACTAGCGAAGGATGAGGAGCGGTGGAGATGTCAGCAATGGTAGAAGTGTCTCAGGAGTGAGGATGGTGGCCCCAAGGACCGGGAGATGGGGCTGATGTAATACCAGGGGTACCAGCCAAGCAGGGAAAGGTGAGGAGCTAGTTTTAAATCGATGATCGAAGGACTGACTCCTGATTCACGAGAGAGGCAAATCCCTGCAATCGGGATGGCCAGCGAGAGGCTGAGCACAAAAAAATGAGAGTAGTGAGTGCCTGCAGCTTAAAAACGCTGTTTTAAATAATTTATACTAATGCTGGAGTATTTATATCTAATTTGCTCTTATTGCTCATTGTTTATTTATGTTGTTTATTTGCTTTGCTGCCCCAACCCTAAAAAGCACTTTTGGTTCCAGTCCCTTCTTCCAGCCCTTGGCTGTCAGGTACCTCCATGATGTCATGGTGTTTGGGTTGCAAATGCTGCAGGGAAGTGTTTAACTCCAAACAAACTGTATTAACCCACTTCTTCAAATGTCATGGAAACGCTCCTCATGCCAACAGGCTTTGCAGCATTTTTCTGGATTTTTTTTCCCTTTTCTTAAATTCTATGAATACTTATGGAAAACCCTCAAGGGTTTCAGCTGTAATGCTAGTTTCTTACTATTTTCTGTTTTGAAGAACAAGACTTTGTTTCTTCGAGCTTAGTTAGATTAGTTACTAGAATGAATACTGGTTGTCATTAACAGTGTTCTTGACCATTGTGAAACCAAGAAGGAAATGAGATTGTAAAGGAAACCTTATTTGATTACTTACAGTGAGCTCTTTACATCTGCAGTTGAAGTTCATGGGAACTTCTTCAAACTATGCAAACAAAAGCCAATAGCTGTCTGGGATTTTTACTGGCAATGGAATGTGGTTTTGGTACAAAATTAAATTTACCAATTTACCAATTTAATTTTCAGGAGTCTGGAATTACCAACGTTAAGAAGTTAGTTGCTGCAAAATTACTTTCCTGTGAAATGAAAGTAAAGGTGCATCAGTTGAAATTGCTCCTAGCCGCTGAATACTGTTATTTTGGAGAGTGGGGCTTCCAAGGTGTTCATTTGTTTGTGTGAGTGTCAGCTGCATATGTAGCTGTACATCCATGAGTACAGTGTCCACAGTGATGTCACCATAGATAGAACTATGATAACTTTAAAATTCAGCTCCCTTTTTACTGAAAAGGCTCTCTGAGCAACCATGCCCAATGCAGCTAGTTAAACTGGTACTAGATTTTCTAAAGATCAATTTCTTGGTGCCATTTTCATTGAAATTCTCCAACTGTCTCTTTTTTCAGGAGACCTCATGGAAGGAGAGCTCTATTCTGCTCTCAAGGAGGAAGAAGCCTCTGAATCAGTTTCCAGTACAAACTTCAGTGGCGAAATGCACTTCTATGAGCTTGTGGAAGACACAAAAGATGGGATCTGGCTGGTACAGGTATAGATACTTGATAATTTATTTTTAATGTATTTATCACAACCAGAATGTGTTTCAAAGGAGAAATTTATGAGGTAGTTAACTAGCAGTAAAAGTGTATAAGAGAGAGATGGTGACAAAGATAAACTACCTTAGGGAGATAGTAAGGAGTAAATGCATTCAAAAATCTTTGGAACGCTGGAATTAACCAATTTCCTATACAGACAAACAGAAAAAATCCCCAATCCCCCTGTTATTCTGTGGGTTACTTTTTGAGAACAAGATGCTTTAGAAGCAGAAAACAAGCAAAGCAGCCTACACTTAAGTACACAGACTATTGAAGTACTTGGCCCTGGTATTATGAGAACTTGTGTAAGGTGTGAAGTGGCTGCATTAAATGTGGATGACACAGGACACAGCTGACACAGGAGAGGTGCTTCTATTGTTGCTCTTCCTTTTGGATGCTTTACTTATTCAGACTCTATCCATTTAAGTTTCTGTTTATCTAACAGGCTTAAAGCACTTTAAAAATCTGTGTTGCCTCTTCACAAAGGCAAGAGCTATGTGTGCTACTTCTGTAACATATTCCAGTAGCTTGAACTTCCCTGGAACCTTGTGGGCCCACCGATTTTAGAACATGCATCCCCAGGGCTGTATGAGAATAAGAGAACGTTTAGGGGAAAAAAAAAGAAAAGAATGAGATACTTCTGCAAATAGGATTCTGAAACAATTTATCATCACTCTTGAGAACATAGGTCATTAGAATAAAATGTAAAAATGCTTTTCAGCAACACTTTCTCTATTGATAAAGAGGGTTTTTTAAGGTGTAAGTTCCCTGCCAACAACCGCATCAGACAGTCAGAATACACCACCAGACAATTCATTGTTCAGGTGACGGCTCTCTTGCCTGGTTTGTCAGTCTCCTTGCTTCGTGTTTTCTACTCAAATATATTACCAAGATTTGGTGTTTTTCTGTTATTAGACCCAAAGTATCACCACATCAAGATCTGACCCCAAAATGGACAATGAGGGGACAGATGGCCTTCAGAGTCAAAATGGCATCTGTGTTTTGGGAACAATATATTTGGAGTTTATTGTATCGTAAGCTTTGGGTTTAAATCATACAAAGAGGCATTCGGAGAGGGTGTTGAAAAGAAGTTTATGTGTCTCCAAGCTAGTTGACAAATACAAGCATGGATGTGCAATGAAAAACGTTCCCTCCTCCCCCTGCAGCTCAACAGTGTAAAATACGGTAGCGCTCTGTTGTGTGTTGCTTGCAGAATTTTAATCATAATATGTTTTCAGCTGGCTTCGTAACAGTAGATCAGATAGCCTGTGGTTTGGTATCTTGAGTGTGATGAATGTTGTCATCGTTCTGGGAACGTTTGCACAGCTATTCAGTCGGTCACAATAGCTGTGGGGGGAAAAAACCGTGGAATTTACTGAATAATTTACTTGCTGAGCAATGTTTATCTATTTCTCCACAATAAAAACCACTATAGACACGTCACATTTCTTTGTTCAATCTTGTCTTTTTTGTTTTCCTTAACTCCCTTCCCCACATAATTCCGCACTGGGTAACTTATGTGCTGGATTCTTCAAGTCCTGTCACATGTTTTCCCCATGCTCTTTTCTTAGACCTCCCTCCAAAGCTGCTTCTTGTCATTGCTTCTATGTTCTAATTCTCAGTTATCCTCTCTTCCCTGTTGTTAGGCATCCTGTGCAAACTTCGCAGCTAATTAGTTGGCTAGACGCTTAGGCAGGGGTCAGTGAAAATGCTTCATGGATGGCTTTGTTGACTGCAGGCAGGTCAGAGTATTCTCCAGCTCTGTTGTTACTGGTTGGAAAGCAGAAAAGACTCTGAATCTCTGTTCTAGAGTGGGGGCTGTTGGAAATCAGGAGAGGCAGAAAAACAGTTGTGTCTCAGCCAGGACAGTGCCTATTCATTGAATTGGTTTTGAACACTATGACGATGTATATGGGAGGACAGGAATTCTGAAGTCTACTTTTATTTTGCAATGCACGTAAAGGAAATTTCTGAGGTGGCACAGGCTGGTAGATGGTAGCCATCATTGTGTGCAGAGAATCAAGAAACAGTCATTATTTCTTTGTAAGTTTTACACAAATGTAGATGTGAATTTATCATTTAGAGCCAGCAAGAAGAATGTCAGTCTGTACATAGGGAGCTGTGGCTGCGCCTATGTGAAGCTTGTGTAGAGCTACTGATGATAGTGTGTGCTTTCTCCTGTTAGCTCATGATCTCATCACCTTTACTTTTATGCCTTTCTTTGTGCTTGCCAGCTGCTGTTGTGCACTTTGTTGGCTGGCAAGGAGGATGAGTGGTAGTTTGTAGAGCTGTTCCTCTTGTTCAAGGAGTCAGGCGGCAGAGGAGTAGCACGTAATGTTGCTGCTTTTCCAGACTCTGTTTTGGCTTGTGCTCTCTGGTTAGTCTCTAGAAGCCAGCCACATCCAACAGTATTGTAATCATCATGACTTTTTAAAAACATCCAGTAAATGATCTACAGATAAACTTAATTCTAAAAGGATTTTTAAAATCTAAATTGTCTTTTTTTATTTTTAAAGCCTCTAGCATACTGCTAGAAGGTAGGAAAGGGAACTTGCTACTTGGCATTGACGCAGGAGGATAAACTTTCTGGTTATGTCTGGTAATGGTATGAAAGGACATTATTATGGATGTAAAAGTTGCATTCTATTCTGCATCGCAGCTTCTTGTTTGAGAGGTGCAGTCACAGAGCCACGGTGTGCCTGCAGGATTTTGATGTTTGTTTGTACTTTCTTTTGCTTGCATGTAGAATGAATAATTTTCACTTTTACGTTTTTAATTTTGCCAGGTGATTTGCCAGTTGTTCTAACCACAAGGAAATTCAGTGGAAACACTCAGTTGTTTTAAAAAACATCATTCCATATTTGTGTCTTTTCCAGCAGCCGTTCATGATCATTTGCTGTAAGATACCCAAATTGAACTATTTTCAGTATCCTTCTGGAGAGTTGTCATATCCAGTCAAGGGTGCAGAATACCATCAGCTAGAATGTAATAGTTCTCATCTTGCCTGCATATCTGTGTTAATTCATTACAGAAGCTCATTTCTTCTCAGCCTCTAACACAACTGACGGCTTAACTGAGCTGTTCAGATTGGTGCATAGATCACTCCACCACCTTCCCTGAGAAACTGCACATAATTTAGCAGTGGTTAATTTTTGCGTGCTACGATGCATGTAGGCTTCTGGTTTTGCTTGTTTTCATCTAATTTCTCACGGTCTCTTTCTCAGAAGAAAAGCAAAAAACCCTCCAGACATCTTTAATCCATATGGATGGATTCTGAAGCAGTTGGGAGTTCTTAGCAAAGAGCGACTGTGTATAAATTCAGTTTCATCAGCATGATGCCAAATAATAAACAGAGCAAGATGTTTTGAAGTTAATACAAGTACAGTCATGTAGAAACTTATTGACATTTTCTGGAATAACTGGGGGTTTTCCCATGCTTCTAATAAATAACTCATTGGTCCGTTTATTAACTAATTACATTTCAGAATTAGAATTGTCCAAATACTTTTACTTACAGGAGGACAATTTGCAGTGTAACTATTGATTATAAAAGGTTCTATGAAAAGTGCGTAAGAAGTTCAATTAATACACGAGATGGGCTTAGGCATTAGTATCTTTGGGGATCTCTAAAATAATCTTGCAGTTAGTGCATGGACTCCTTATGGTATTTTCAGTTTTCAGTCTTCCTTTGCTCATTTACCCTCTGCAGGCACTGTGCAGGAGTTCTTGGACTGCCTGGGGTGTGGGTATGTCAAAATGGAAACTGGAAATTCTCACATACAACCTCACCAGGGCATTAAATAAGTCATAAATCAGTTTTGCTTTTGGCAAAATCACACTTTTTTTTTCCACTTGGGAAGTCAGTATTCCTTCACACAGAGACTGATTTTTCTGAGGCTGGGTGAGGATTGGCTACTCATGACAGAAGGTGTGTGTTTCTCTAATGGGTTTTGTTCTTCCTGATGGTTTAAAGCCTGTTGCAGTGCCCTCATGTTCATAGTTGATGAGCACTTGAATTTGTTGCTTTGTAGTTAAGATGTAAAACCGAGGTTTGGCTATCCGTGTGTATTCAGAATTGTGTGCTCTCAGTATTAGCAGGTGTCCCTAGCTAGAATTGGTTAAAAGAACGAGAATTGAAATTGCATGAAGTGTTTGTTCTGCATTCGGCCATCTCTGACTCATTCTCATGCCATGTGGTATTTGAACATTTTTTGTTGAGAGTGAGCTTCAGTGAGACTAAATGTTGTTACTGTGACCTGTTTGGAAATTCTGCATACCTGTCTGAAAGAGATTGAACAAGATCTGATTTAAATGCACGGCAAAGAGGAGAATGCTCAAGTGAGGCTACTGCCAGGTCATGCTCAAGTACTTCAGAGACATCAGAAGTGGAGACTGTCTTTTCATATTGCCTTGCTACAGGAAACTCTTCAGCATCAGCAGTGTTTCCCTGAGCTGCTTCAGTTTCTGTCACACCTTTTACTCTTAAAAACAATGTATGTTTCTTAAGAGAGTTTAAACAAAAAAGTCCTTAATGATAACTAGACATGAAAGAACAAGTGCATTGATTACAGTTATGAGGTATTTATTGCAGTATCAGTGTGTCTACCCAAGACAGTTTTGGTTTGGATTAGGTGAGGGTGGCAAAGTGTCTCACTGACATTGCCCTGTTTTTCCAAGTGTTTTTATGTTCCTGTTTCCCTGCTTTTAAAGTCTGTTTACTTCTTTAGTGTTGTATGAGTATTTTAACATATAGATCAATATTATTTTATTAATTACATTCTTGAGCAGGAGAGCTCTTCCTGTGCAAAAACTACTTACTCAAATGCCTGTTGAAAACATCAGGATTTCAGTATTCTGTGACCCTAGATGAATTCTATTTTCATTTTCTCTGTGGTATCTGGAAGCCACCTTCATAGGTATTTATGGAAACGAAACAAGAAGGCTGAGTTGGAACACGTAGAAATAAAGATTTCCAAACCCCCGTCTTTCCATTTTTGCTTTGCACGTCTTGGTGGCATAACTTAGCTGCAGTACTTAACAGTCATTAGTGGAGAATATCCTGGCCTTTGGGATTTGGTTTAGGCCTCTCAAATTCACAGATGGACTATGGAGTGTCTGAGACTTAGAGGAGGTTTGTGGATAAATGTTCAGTGAGGGCTCGACCTTCTCTCCTGCATCTTTTTCCACTAAAGAGGCTTCTAATTCATGTATAGTGATGATAAATTCAGTCCCTGCAGTCAGAGCCAGTCCTTTGTCCTGGGTTAGGTGTCGTTTAGGGAGCATGATGTGAGATTGTTAAATGTCAGGGTTACTTTGATCCTATTGGATTCTCTTAACCAATTAAGGTGATTAAGGGATTAATTATCTTCATTGTCTTACATGTCACTCTGACATACAATATTTTACACTTTGTGAACATGGCTAATAGCAAGAAAAGCTTGATGGGTTTGTGTTCCTCTGAAAGTGGTGTTTGTTTCCTGACTGAGCTAGCTGATCTCCTCCTATCAGCTTTGTCTTTATTTCTTGAAAGTGAAAGTGTGTGACTGACTAGGACCTTCTTGATGAGTGAGTCCAGCTCTTTGCTAGACTGTGGACTGTGTGTTTATAGAATATCTTGCTGTCTCTCTTAAAACCTGAGTTCTCTGGGTGTAATTGTCCTACTGACCTTTCTCTTCTTGGAAGTGTGTGTCTGGCTTCTGGCTTAAGTGTATTCCTGACTAATTTGTTCCTCTTGTGCTTAAATTGACATCACCCTTTAGTTTCCCTGACTCCTGATGTCTACCCAACTGCTCCCAGTATGGGAGGTCAGTCAGCCAGTTGGTTTTGTCAGGTATAATATATTCTGGGCTTTACTTATCTCGCAAACAGCTAATAGTGACGGCTATACTTCTGTTTTGATCAGCTAACAGACCCAAGCTTTACCTTCCGTTGTTCTTTCAAACTGATGAACTCCCTGAGTGTCTTGTTCGTTATTGAATCCAATTTCATTTCTGACACTCTGCATTACAAGATTTGTGCAGCTCTTCCTGTACCACGTTCTAATCCTCTTTTGTACACAGACGTGCTTCCCAATTTTATGTCATTTACAAATGGCTTTGGGAGACTCCAGGCTTCTGTAGGAAGAGCATTAATAGGAATTTATGCTGAACTCAGTTCCAAGGTAAAGCTATTAAGAGGTCTGTTAGCATCTTTCTGGCATTTTGATGTTTTCTTGCCTTAGCCAATTTCTTACCCACTTTAAAACAATTTTTTTTTCACTTGTCCGCACTATAAAAGCTTATCTGCTGTTCTCCAGAAAATTTTCCATGTAGCAAAATATGCAGTAACTCTACCAAACTACAGACAGGCTATTACATTCCCATTCTCTTGAAACTTGTTATTTTCCTCCAGGAAAAGATGGATTTTTAGCTCTCAGCTTAATCAGGAATGATTACTGAAGTCTTTAATATTTGCGTGCGGGAAAGGAGTGGAAAATTCAACCATCTCTGCACCTTTACAATTCGTTCTACAGTTTTGCATGCTATTGAGATCAAACTGGTGGGATAATTTTTTCATTAGCTCTTAAATATGGTTGCTAACTTGCTATTCTTTTGTCAAATTACACTGACAGGGGTTTTGTAAGATCTTCAGAGGTTCATCTGTGATTTTTCTGTGCTCATTGTAGCACAGTTCTGGGATGGAGATTACCTGCTAGTCTGGTTTAAGGGTGATTATTTGTATTTTGTTTCCCATAACTCGCTAACCTGTCAGTGGCCAGCCATTTCCTCTTCATGGAAAACTGAGTTAGAGCATTCATTTCATTTTAAAAAGAAAATCATCTTTCATTTCTATCCTGTCTTCATCATATGGTGCTTTCCCTGCTGCTTTCTCCTGATCTATTTTTACTCATATGACTGCAAAACCTTTTGATGCAGCTTGCAATATTCTTCATATGGTCTAACTTGAATTGCTCATTTTTCCTTATATGCTTTTGATTTCTTGCAGATCTTTCTTTGCTTGCTCAGTCTTTTGACTTGTTTTTTGTTCCAGGCTGTTTCTAATGTCTTTTTGGAAGTGTTGCTAGAAGGAAGTGCAAGACTCGACAATTTTCTTTCCTCTTGCTTGAAGTATAAAATCTTGATAGCTGTAACACCTTGGACTTAAAGAATTTCCAGGACTCTTCCACATTCAGATTCTTGCTCTACTCACTCACGTTCTTCAAGCTAAATTTCTTAGCTTTTCAAAATTCGCACGTATTAAATAAAATCTGTCTTTAATTCAGACTAGATGACATTGTGATTGCTTAACCTGCAGTACTTTATCAGAGATCATGACTACTTTCCAAAATACAAACTCTTGCTTCTGTGTGGTGAAGGCCCAGTAGTGTAAGTAGGTGTTGTCTGCAAGGAGCAGCTGCAATAGACATGTTTATTTGGTTGGTGGTTTTTTGCCACAATGACATAAAAAAGCATGAGCCAAAGGAATTTTACAAAGCTTTGGTTGTGCAGAACCATAGTAGGGTTCTCCCTATCTAGTTAGAAAATACAAACTGCTAGTTCTGTTGTTGTCATTCAGCATAAATAAATTTTGCCAAGAGGAAAGACTTTTTCAACGGAAGGTAATTAAAGTCGTAGTAAAAAGATCTACCAGTACTGTCAGATGACAGTAAAACACTAGTGATCGTATTTGCAAGAAATCTTTCTCTTAACCCTTAAAGTGAATGTTGTGCTATCAGGCATAGGAAAACTTGGGTAGGATTGGTCCTGCTGCATGTAACAATAGCTCCGTCTCAGCAGCTGTGCCAGACTTTTTCAGAACATGCACACAGAATTCTGGAAGAAACTGATCTCTTTGAGTAGTTGTACCAAAGAGTAATCCAGTTATCAATGTTTTATTTCTGTGCTTACTCTGTTGGATGCATGTATCATGCAATAGTGGTGCTGACATTAAGGTGTCTTGAGGAACATGGCCTCTTTCAGTTGAAGTACATGAAAGGAAAATATCCAAAGTAATTGCATCAGGTATGTTGGGTGATATGACAGAACCTCAATACTACAGCAGATTTCCCCAGCTGGTTGTCATGGTGCTTGAAGGTTACATTTAGCTACTCAGAAAGGCTTTTCTGTATCATGTGTTTGTATGGAGAATAACTTGAAGGATTTTTTTACGTAGATGTTCACCTCTGGTTTTATTTAAACATTTTGGGCTCAGTGGAATGGGAGCATAATCTGTAACTTCAATTTAACTTTGTTTCCCTATGTAGAATGTTCTGCTAAATAAATTCTCTTAAGTTTCTGAAAGGACGCTGCTTACCACAAAGCAGGTTTGGGGTTTTTTTTTGAGTCTCAAAGACCAGATGTTTTCCAAGTCTGCACATAAAGAACTGTTAGTCATCCAATATTCCAGAGGAAGCTGATGTTTGAAGTTATTAAGTCAGAAAATGACTGAGAGCCGTTGAACGGGGGTAAGCAAATACGTAACAAATGGAAGTTTCAAAAACTTAATTTAAAAATGTATTTAAGTTGTTGCCAGTAAGCCTGCAGAAGTATGTGAGGCATTTCTAAAATAGAAACCATGACGGCTCATGGCATAAAGCATGATCAGTCATGCCAGCCAAAAATTACCTGTTGACTGCAGACTGGCAGATTTTTCTTTCTCTGTTTTTTTTTCTTCTTCCCTGTGCAGTTACAAGTCAGAAGGTGAGTGCTTATTCTTTGTCATTTGAATCTGCAGATGCTTATTTGTAAGTAACCCAAAGTGCTTTAATGTACGAGGGTAGAATAAATTAGACCTTGGGATACATTGCAGTGAGTTACTATCCCAAGATGGCAGATGGGACTTTAGAGTTGGTGGAACAGTCACGTGAAGTTACAGAGTGAGTCACTGGCAAAGCTGAAAGGAGTCAAAGGTGTTTAGGCATTATCTGAGAGTTTAATTACTAGTTTCCTCTGCAGAGAAATGTTTGTTGTCAGCCTGATCTGGTACCAGGTACATACATCCCAACACATTTTGCTTGCTCTGAGACAACATTTCTTTGCTGTGTTGTAATGTTTCACAAAGAATTGTAATAAAACAATTCTTTATTGCAAAGAGGAACTTGCTGTACCCTATTTCTTTCTCCCTTACTATAAACCACTTAATGATGGGTCTGTTACTTTACCAAGATTTTGTTAGCTACTACTGATTTTTGTTTTTTATCAGGTACTTGAAATATTGATGCACTTTTACCTTTCTGCTGAAATGGTATTTCTGAGCTTTGCTCTTCAAAAACATGTAGTGTGATTCCTGGTTTTGTATACTTCATGCCCTAAGAGAAGGGGGAAACTGTATCAAGGATGACTAGATCTCTGTTTTTGTGAAACTTGTGCATTATTTCAGGAAGCAAACTTACCATAAATTATTATTTCCTTTTGGCAACAGGTCATAGCAAATGACAGAAGCCCACTGGTGGGTAAAGTCCACTGGGAGAAAATGGTGAAGAAAGTATCAAGATTCGGCATACGTACTGGCACTTTTAACTGTTCCAGTGACCCCAGGTATATTCTTAAAGGATTACCTAAAACACAAGAATATCTTAAGTCTCACCTGTGTTCTGGCAGGAGGGTTTGCCGCGTTGTGTAGAAGTCAGTGTGGCAGAAAGATGACCTCATTGATGTTTCTATCTCTGCTGAAGTATTTTCCAAGTTCTCTGTTACATTTATCAGCTTCGTAAACACAAATCTGCAGTTTCCTAGAAGCACTGTGTGGGATATGCATGATTCAACTATGTAGAGCGTGATAGAGCAATAGAACAGAATAGAAGAGTTTGGCCTTGTCCCCAGGCATCTGGGGGTAAGAACAGTGCTTGCCCATGGCAGACCTGAGTAAAGCCATGTAAGATAACTGTGTCAATTATAGAGTGGTTATGTTGCCATCTGGAAAGGAGAAACACAGGTTAACATGAACCCTGCAAACAGTGCCAGCTTCTCAGGATTACTGACAAGTCCTGTTCCCTGGCAAATGTGTATTTATGTAGAAACTCAAACACACCCCTTGACAACATCCAGTCTGATGGGCAAGATTCACAGTGGCCTGTGTATGGTTTCCAACAAGGAAGAAGAGCAGAGCCAAATCAGCTATTAATGAATCTATGCTGCTGTAAAAATAATATTTTACTGTTTTGTTGGAAGTGTTTGCTTCACACAATGGAGAATTCTATCTAGAATTCCAGTGGCATGTATGGATATGAGTGTCTTACACAGCTTAAGTTCTAAATGTTTACAGAAATCTCAAAGATAATCAAAGGAGAAAACTCTTAGGCTTTGCAGTGCTTATGCAAAATAATCTTGTGTAATCAAACACTGGTGTTTGAACATCTTAAAAATTTGGCAGGGTTTCTCTTTGCATACTTTCTAAACCAGATTTAACGTTACGATCAAATGTGTTTTAACCTAATTGCTTTTTTTTCCCCCTAGTACAAGAAATCCCTTGTTGACCAAATCCTTGTTAATATTTTTCACCAGGTTGCAACTTAAATTCAGAAGACAAAAATAGCAGTCAGGATGTCTTAATGTTAGTAGGATACTGAAATAGGGGCCATCAGCCTTACACATGACAAAATCCTTTAGGTTGGTAAAGGCCTTTAAAATCGTCAAGCCCAACCATTAATCCAGCTGTCCCAAGGCCGCTGCTAAACCATGTCCTTAAGCTCCACAGCTACGTGCCTTTTAAACATGTTCAGGAATTCAGTCCCCTTCCTGGGCAGCCTGTTCCAAGGCCTGATGACCCCTTCAGTGAATAAATTGTTCCTGCTCTCTAACCTAAACTTCCCCTGGTGCAGTTTGAGGCTGTTTCCTCTTGTCCTATCACTTGTTACTTGTGAGAAGAGACAAAACCCCACCTTTTTACAATCTTCAAGTAGTTGTAGACAGCAAGAAGGTCTCCCCTGAGCCTACTTTTCTTCAGATTAGTCAGCCCCA
This sequence comes from Upupa epops, assembly GCA_013397515.1. NCBI lineage: Eukaryota > Metazoa > Chordata > Aves > Bucerotiformes > Upupidae > Upupa > Upupa epops. Next base: position 334,773 of record VZRI01002421.1, on the reverse strand, counting down.
GTGCCCTCAGTTGCTCCTCAGAAGGTTTGTTCTCCAGATTCTTCACCAGCCTTGTTACCCTTCTCTGGACTTGTTCCAACATTGCAGTGTTTTTCTTGTATTGAGATGCCTAAAACTGAATGCAGTACTCAAGGAGTGTCCTCACCAGTGATGAGTACAAGGGGACAATCGCTACCCTGCTCCTGCTGGCTACACTGTTTCTGATTTATAGTGAAATGTCAGCACAGGTGTTTTCTAAACCCAGTTACAAACATGAATGACTGACTGTATGGCCTTATTTACTACAGTGACTCACAAAAATTAACACTATTCTTCTTCCTGGGTTATGAATACATATGTCTTTACAGTGTTGCTGTAAGACAGGTAACAAATGTATTGCAATAGTAAGTACACTTGGCCAGAGAATATTTGATGCCTGTTTTTCCTGCTGTTGTCTTGTAAGATTCCCAGGTGCTCAGCATGTCTCATTTTTGGGCTCATAACAAAAATTTAAGGACTGCAGCTCCAGAGTTATGAAACTCTGTAATCTGACCTACCATTTTCTTTGTAGATACTGCAGGAGGAGGGGTTGGCTGAAATCCACCCTCATTATGTCGGTTCCACAAACCAGCACATCCAAGGGAAAAGTGATGCTTAAGGAATACAGCGGGCGCAAAATCGAAGTGGAGCACATTTTCAAATGGATCACAGCTCATGCTGCATCTCGGATCAAAACCATCTACAACTCTGAACATTTAAAAGAAGAATGGAACAAAAGTGATCAGTACCGTGTGAAAATATACCTGTTTGCCAACCTTGACCAGCCCCCGGCATTCTTCTCCGCACTAAGCGTAAAGTTTACTGGAAGAGTAGAGTTTATTTTTGTGAATGTGGAAAACTGGGACAATAAAAGTTACATGGCAGAAATTGGGATCTACAAGACACCATCGTACATACTTAGGACTCCTGAAGGGATTTACAGGTATGGAAATAACACTGGTGAATTTATATCACTACGTGCCATGGATTCCTTTTTGCGCTCGTTACAACCGGAAGTTAATGATTTATTTGTTTTAAGCTTAGTTTTGGTTAATCTGATGGCTTGGATGGACCTGTTTATTACACAAGGTGCTACTATAAAACGTTTTGTGGTTCTTATAAGCACTTTAGGGACGTACAATTCATTATTAATTATTTCCTGGCTACCCGTGTTAGGCTTTTTGCAACTACCGTACTTAGACAGCTTTTATGAGTACAGCTTAAAACTCTTCAGGTACTCTAATACAACTACTTTGGCTTCTTGGGTCAGAGCTGACTGGATGTTCTACTCTTCACATCCGGCCCTTTTCCTCAGCACATACCTTGGACACGGTTTACTAATCGATTACTTTGAGAAGAAAAGACGACGCAATAACACTGATGAAGTAAATGCCAACAACCTGGAGTGGCTGTCAAGCCTGTGGGACTGGTACACTAGTTACTTGTTTCATCCTATAGCTTCTTTCCAGCACTTCCCTTTTGACTCAGATTGGGATGAAGACCCAGATTTCTTCTTAGAGCGGTTGGCCTTTCCTGATCTCTGGCTTCACCCTCTGATACCAACTGATTATATAAAGAACTTACCCATGTGGAGGTTTAAATGCCTTGGCATCTCTTCTGACGAGGAAGTGCTGGAAACCTTTCAAGACAGCGAAAGTGACTCTGATGTTGAGAACAAAGAGGTCTTCAGTAGTGAAAAAGAAGTCTCAGAGGATGATGAGCTCAACACGTTTCACAGACGCAACGTAGGAGAGCCTCGATGCGGTGCTGAGACCTGTTCGTGCGCCAGTAAATACCATCATCATGAGCCATACAGTCAGAAAGCAAGATCGTACGGCTCATACAGCCCCGCATGTGACATGGATCCAGATTGGTCAGTCTGGCCCTCAGAGATGTTGCACTGTACAGAATGTGTTGTGTGTCTAGAAAATTTTGCAAACGATTGTCTGCTCATGGGCTTGCCATGCGGCCACGTGTTCCACCAGAATTGCATTGTGATGTGGCTGGCTGGTGGGCGACATTGCTGCCCCGTCTGCAGGTGGGCTTCATACAAAAAAAAGCAGCCATACACACATCCGCAGCCTTTGTCGAACGAGAGCCTATCTTAGCCATGTGCTGATGTCCTTCGTAAGCTTTCAGGATATTACTGCTTGCCTTTTAAATGTTAGTCACTTAAAAGATTACGTGGTTTGAAGTTTTAGTTTTAAATGTTTAGTGCAGTGAACTAAAATAATACATGACGCTAACATTAACAACAGAATAATTTGGTTGCCTTGTTGATCCAGACACGTACTTAACCGTACAGTAACGTTTTCTTTCCAACATCTATAAACTTGATGCTGTTTCTGTAAGCACAAAAGTCAAGCCTACAACAGGAAGCGTGTCCTGGCAAACATTTACAAGTTAGAATGTGGGCAAAATCAAAATCCTAATCAAAGTTAAATGCTTAATTTAAGTGTTTCTTCTTTTTAGAGTCTGTTCAGCACATGTTTGTTGAGTAATGTGTGTTGTAAGATCATACCATTCAAAAATAAATTAGCAAAATAAATTATTTTAAAAGGACATTTGTAATGTTAATTGTTTTCATAAGTATTCTGTGTGTATGGTTACGGATGTCTTGCTGGTTTGATTTATCTGTGAATAAAAATATAACACAACTTCTGTGACTAATAAATACTCTCCTAGTGATGCAGGAATTCGTCACTCCAGTGTTAGCCACTGCCTAAGCAGGTGATGGTGTCTTACTGGGAGCTTCTTTCTCTGTGTGTCCTCTGTGTTGAGGTGTTGCTCTGCTTAACCAGTGATTTTCCAGTTGATTCCAAACTGCTTTATCACACAGAGATCCTCTTATACCAGCCATCTCTGCAGCATCTACCTGCAGACATCTAGGAAGGCTTCAGGGTAGCCCCTCTACAGCTTCATGAAGGAGCGGAATATTGTCATGCAGTGACAGATGCGACTTGTAAAGGTAAAACTTGCCAGATTCCAATTGCTGCTATTCGGAATTGATTTCTAGTTTCCTGGAGAAATGTGATTGTTGTTGGAGACTGTGTAAAATTGAGTCTGTTGTTTGGTTTGTATTTCAGTATGAAACAGTAGGTTTGATTGTACTTTTCAGAAATTGTCTGTGACTGAAAAGAAACGACAGGCTAAACCAGAAACGTGTTTTCAATTGTTTTTTGTGCCATAACAGAAGTAACATTCTCATGTTTTCTTTTTTTCCTAGTTTTTGCCTGTGTATAGAAGGATTGTAATTAAATGAAGGTGATAATAGGAAATGTAAACACCAGTTCCTCTTGCAGTTAGGATCCATCTCTCTGTGTCTTTACAGAGAGCTGAGAAGCTGGTGCTTGCATAGCTGTCCAGCATTGTTTTATCTGTCCAGATACCTGAGCATTTATTTTTCTTTTAATAACAAATGTTTCAGTGTCACCAGTTACCAGATGTTGTCTTTAGAGGATATTCCTGTAATTATTGCAAGTGCTGTTTTCACTTGTGAATATTTTTCATCGTTTCTTTCCTTTTTCCTGTTGCAGTACTGAAGCTGGGAGACAGAAGAGACATATCACCAACTCTCCTGTGGTCCAGAAAGTAATTTGATTCCAGCTGAGGCCTGTCAGTACATGCCCTTTATCTGTCATTAGAGCTGTGGCAGAGCAGCCAAGAGGCATAATGAGGGCAAAGAGCATTTTTTATTTGAGTGTGTGTGTAATGCTGAGTCTGTGTGTTTGTCAGCAATAGCCAGGGTTGAGATCCATACAGTTTTCAGGACTGTCTTAAAACCTGCACTGAACCCCTAAGCCTTGCCAGCTCCAAAGGGGAAACAGAGGAGAACTTTGGTGAATATAGATAAGGCTGTAGTTGATGCACTGAAATGCACAAGCAAACTGGTGTTATTACAGGCCATGCACCCTTTTGCTCACGCCTTGGCACTCTGCCAAGCACTATGAGAGTAGTGAGTTCAAGCATCAATGTGTCCTCGGGGCACTGTGTGCTTCTGGAGTGGAGCTCTGCTGCTGGAAGCTGAGAGGATCCATTCCTGCACACAGGTTCAGTCTTACTGACAAACCGTTGTGCGCACACCTGTTTCAGCTAAAGGCTCGCTTTAATGACCTCAGTTGCTCTACTCGTCCAATTCTTTAGCTAAATGACACAAATTGCTGTTTAATTAGCAGGAGAGCAGCAGAGGGCATAGCCAAACAAGCAGATAATTATGACCAGTAGTGAAGGTTTGGTCTCCTCATATCCCTTAGCTTGGGTTATATAAATTGTTGTGATCCAGTTCCTGGCAATGCATCTGTTTGAAAATCTACAGCAGCTGGTGTAAGTGTATTCATAGTCCCAGCCGGAGAGGAAAAGCAGTTAGATGTATTTATTTCATGACATGCTCGTGTCAGTAGCAGCAGAAACATCCAAGTTCAGATTGTTTGCTATGCAGTTCAGAATCTCAGACAGCCCTTACCCAACGTGTTGACAGTTTAAAATCTGGAGAACAGAGCAAAGACTGTGCCTATAACAAGGTCAGCAGTTTCACTGCTCGCTTGTTTTGCCTCGCCAGGCTGGGTTGTGCTGGTATTTGTGAAGTGTCTTGAGTTAACCTAGATGGTGAATGTTCCTGAAGTAGCATTTTATTCATTCACATCTCCTGCCTGAAAGCTGGTGACCAACTGTAAATGGAAAATGTCAAATGATTGAATGGAGGTTTAATGAGGACAAGTGTTTTGTGCTGCTGTTAAGTGAGGGTGAATTTCCATCATCTCTGGAGGTCTTTGCTGGTCTCAGCAATTGCTGTTCAGTTTTGTTTGCTTTCCCATTGCTGGTATCCAGTCCAAAACGTGAGCTTTCCTTTCCAAAGCACGCTTAGGTTTTGGAAGGGAGAAAAGACAAAGGTGAACTGCACACTTTTGTAACTGTTGTTAAAATGTCTTTCTCTGGGAATTAAATAATGAGGGTAAGTATAATTGTAAGGTATTTAATTAAGCTAATAGCACCTCTTTCTTTTTCCTAAGCTTTTGCACTTCTTCTGCGCACTGGTGATTATTTTTAGCCCTCTGTGTGTCAGCTTGTGCATTAGGGCGTAAGAACACAGCAGTGATTTGCTGGAGCTCGCCCTGCAGCACGCAGCAGGGTGGCTCCAAGCTGTCCATGCATTTTGGCCAAGGTTATTGGCCCCTTGCTGTGGAGAGGATGACAGATAAAATGGTGGAGTCACTGCCCTGAGAGGTCATCAAACATATAGACCTGGTGCTAGGGACATGGTGGTGACCTGGCAGTGCTGGATCAAAGGTTGAACTTGATCTTCCACCCAAAGAGATTCTGTGACTTAACGTCTTGGTGCTGGAAAAGAACCCTGGCAGCTGAAGCTGAGGCAGCTAACATCTTTTGCTCTAGCAGCTGATCCGCTTTTTCTCTTGGCCTGCAGGTCTTCTCGGGGCTGCCAGGGGAAGGTATTAAGCGTTCTTGGTCGCTCCTCTCACGACTAGATTTTACAAGCGCTTTTACTGCGCTCCGCTGCAGTCTGTGCGACCGGGTGCTAACAGTACCACCCTTGGCACCTACTTTTACTGCCCTTGAGAGGAAACACCCTGGTGGTCTTTCCGCAGTCGGGAAGGTGCCCTGGCAGCGGGAGCGGCGCGCCGAGCCCGGATAATTCACTGGGACCCCGTCGCCGGTGCGGAGGGGCCCGCTGATGGCTGTGGGGCCGTACCCGACAATGCCCGCGGAGACACCCTGCAGGGCGGGGCCGCTCTGGCCTGCCCCGCCCCCGGGGTGGAGCTGTGTGCATACGCCTAGGGAAGGCGGGCCCTAGCAGGAGCGAGGCTGCGCATGCGCAGCGCACTCCGTCAGCCACTGGCTGCGGGCGGCGCCGGGAACCCGGAAGTGCAGTGCAGCGCGAGGAGGGTCCGCTATGGGCCTCTTCGGGAAGACCCCGGAGAAGCCGCCTAAGGAGCTGGTAAGGCCCCGCGGCGGCCGACCGACCCACCCCGGTGTGTAGTGTTGCCGTGGTGTTGGGCCGTTGCCGAACGGGGCCTGGCATCGTGGCGGTGGGTGTCTCGCCTTGCCTCTCCCGGCCTGTGCTTGAGGGAAGGCCGGGTTAGGACGGTTTGGGGTGGGCGGAGAGCCTCGGTGAGCTCTTGTCCCAGCCTGTCGCCGCGGTAACTGGGCCTCAGCAGAGGGGAAGGGTCGTGGTTTAACCGCAGCCAGCAGCTCAGCCTTACAGAACCGCTCGTTCACTGCCACCGGTGGGATGGGGAAGAGAATTGAGTTAGTAAAAGCAAGAAAATACCTGGGTTGAGATAAAGGCAGTTGAATAAGAAAAGGAGAAGAGGCACATGCGAGCAAAGCAAAACAAGGAGTTTGCCCACCACTTCCCATTACAGGCAGGTGCTCAGCCATCTCCAGGAAAGCTGGACTCCATCACATATCGTGGTTACTTGGGAAAACACCATTACTCTGAATGCCCCTCCCTTTTTTTCCAGCCTTATGTGCGGAGCATGATGTCGTATTGGCAGAAATATCTCTTTGGTCAGTTGGGTTCAGCTGGCCCAGCTATGGTTTGGTCTAGGAAAGCTTAGTGAGTGGGTCCTGCATCTTCTGCTTGCTGTTAGCTGTCTTCCATAGCATATAGCTCTCCAGCTTTGTTAGGGACTTCTAGCTCCTGTTGTAAGGACAGGATTAAAATAAGAATAAGTGAAATATTGGACTCAGGTGTTAGATTGTTTGCAGGCAAACTGTGCAAGTCTTGCATCTAGACACAGATTTCTAATGTGACTGAAATAAAATAGTCAAGAGGCTGATGGACTTCAGTGCTGCCCTTCATAATTAATAAATACTTTTTGTTAATTAAAATATCTGCTATTTAGTAAGGGGGTAAAAAAATCGAATGCATTACAGGTACTAAAAAAGCTGCAGGGAGAAGGTGAAAAATGCTGAAGTTGAAGGTTTAGAAGAGCTGCATTTGTCCCAGATGTTCCTTGATGCTTTGTGGTAGCTGGGTCCTAGGGGAGCAGGTTATAGTAGTTGCTTGTTGTGTGACAGCTTTAGATAAGGCATTTATCTGTGACAGTGCAGTTACCTCATATGCCTGTGTCTGAGCAACCCACAGGTTGCTTCTAGTTTCTTTAGTTCTCAATTGAAAATTAACACAAAGAACAGGGGTTTGGCTGCTTTTGCTCCCGATGATGGGATAAAGCAGCAGATGAACGGCTTGTCACTACTGCTCTGATGAGTGCTTATTCTGTCTCTGATGATCACTCGTTCACCTTTCAGAACTAATGAGATTGCCGTGGTTTTTGGTAACACAGAGCGTCTATGGGTCATCTTTGAAACAGTTTGCAGAAAAGCCTGTAAAGGCACCAGAGGGCAGGCATGTCTGGCCCCTAGGGAGAAGGTGGACTCTTCACTGAGTGGAAAAACTGGCTAGATGGCCCAGAGAGCTGTGGTGAATGGGGTTAAAACCAGTTGGCCACCATCATAAGCGGTGTTCCTCAGGGCTCACTTTACATCTCAGTGACCTGGATGAGGGGATCAAATGCATCCTCAGTAAGTTTGCAGATGACAAAAAATTAAGCATCAGTGTTGATCTGGTTGAGGGTAAAAGGCACTACAGATGGTTTTGGACAGTGTGGCTTGTTGGGCTAAGGCCAACGGGATGAGATATAACAAAGCCAAATGCCAGGTCCTGCACTTTGGTCACTACAACACTCAGCAGCATTACAGGCTTGGGGAAGAGTGGCTGAAGAGTTGCCTGGCGGTAAAGGACCTGGGAGTGTTGGTTGATAGCCAGCTGAACATAAGCCAGCAGTGTGCCCAGGTGGCCAAGAAGGCTGACAGCATCCTGATCTCTGTCAGGAACGTTGTAGAGAGGTGATGGTACCCCTGTATTCTGCACTTGTGAGACTGCACCTTGAGGGTTGTGTGCAGTTTTGGACACCACATTATAAGAAGGGCATTGAGGTGCTGGAGTGGGTCCAGAGAAGGGCAACAAGGCTGGTGAGAGATCTGGAAAACAGGCCTTATGAATAGCAGCTGAAGGAACTGTGGTTATTTAGTCTAGAGAAGAGAAGGCTGAGAGAAGACCTTATTGCTCTCTACAGCTACCTAAAAGGAGGTTGTAGTGAGTCCAGTGCTGGTCTCTTCTCTCAAGTGACTAATGATAGGATAAGGGGAAATAGCCTCAAGTTGCACCGGGGAGGTTTAGATTGGATCTCGGGAAGAACCTTATGGAGAGAGTGTTTGGGTGCTGGAACAGGCTGCCCAGGGAAGTGGTGGAGTCACTCCCTGGAGGTGTTTAAAAACAAGTAGATATTGAGGCTATTTTCTAGGGGTTAGCGAGCTGTTGGGATGAGGGCTGGATTTGATGATCCTGGAGATCCTTTCCAACCATGATGATTCAATGACTCTGTGAAATTACTTCGGTGGGTTGTCTTGGTGTCGCAAGGATGCTGTCATGTTGCAGACTGGCATGATAACTTTATGGGCCTTAATAGCCATATTGAGAAACCCATTTCCTTCTGTTTCTAACTGCAGCTTTGGAGGACAGACGTAGTTGTTATTTGTGCTTACTAGGTCATGGGGAAACAGCACCACATACCTCATGTCTGTCAGCAGCTGTTCACAAGATACTGTTGCTGTGCAGGGCCAGAGAAAGCATCAACCCTTGCTGCACGGGAGGAGGCTGACAGTGGGAAGAGCTTCAGAGGTTTGCAATAGCAGTCAGTTCACCCCTGGTTCATCTGTGTGCTCACTCTTGATGGGAGGGAATTTATCAGTGGTACAAGGCAAACATCTTTAGTGCTTGTGAGGAGGTGATGCATTTCAGCCTGTCCAAAGCTTCGGTCCACCTTGTATGGATTACTGGAGCTTAGAAGGTGGTTTCTCCTCCAGCATAGCCCAAGTGCTTTGTTTCAGCTTAGTGTTGGTGTGATGCAGTGCTGTGAGAGTGAGGCTTTTATGTGTGAGAAGTGGAAACAGAACAGCTTCATCAGCACGGACTTATGCTCACAGTAATTAGCTCAGCTTTGATGGCCAGAGGTTCCCAGTAGTGCTTCCTGTGAGATACTGTAGTTTGTAGCCATATTCCTGGTGTCCCACGTGCCATCAGTGTTACAGCTTTGTTTACTGCTCAGTGAATTGATGTCTGTAATTGGAAGGATGCAGTTGTCTATATAAGTCACTGGGATCTCCTCCTTGTACACATAACAGATGAAGAGTGTTGGGAAGAGCAGAGAATGCATAAACACCCAGTCCTACCTTCATGGGAACAGTTGTGTGAAGCAGCTTGTCCCTGGGCAGCACTAAAGCAGGCTTTCACAGTTTTCTGCTGTTCCTGTTAGCAGGGATTGATGACAACATACAGCCAGTTGTAGTTTCTTAATGGTGTCTTTGTGCTGGGTTGTGCATTACAGAGACAGAAACTGTGAGTCCTGCTGTAGTTCATTGCCAGTTGTGCCTGTACATGAAGGTTGGTTTGTTCTAGAGCACAAGTTGTGGAGCAAATCTGGAAGATGTTCACTTGACACATGTCCATTGGAGTTCCATCATGTTTTACCTCAGTCTCTTCCCCAACTTTTCTCCTTCTAGTGTCGCCATATTCCAAAGAGGGACCTTCTTAGCTTCTTACCAGGGTGAGGAATGAATCTACATGACATTTTCCACTCTGCTTTGAAGAATAAGAGGGGAGGCTGCAGTTGATCCTTCAAGGGTTGATTTGGGGCTTTTTCCTCCTGTAATAAAAGGAGATTCAACTAAAGGTACAGGAGCATTCAAAACCTCTTCAAATCTTCCTCACACTTGTAGTGTGTATACACAGAGCTCTGCTGGGCATTTGGGGTTGGGATTTTTTGCAGAAGTGATTGTTGTCTGTAGTAAAGACATGGTCTTGCTCATTGTGTCTGAGAGCATTTCTTTTGGTCTGAGAATCTGTCTTGCTCCGTTGGACTCATGCTCTTCTTACAGTTCATTTCTAAAGCTAATTCAGCTAGGTGAAGCTTTTAATCTTAAAAATCGTATTAAAATCAGGGTGATTTTCATATAAAATTATTCATACCACCAGCTGGACTTAGGGGTTTATTTTAGGTACTATGCAACATCTGTGCTGCTAATAATGAAACTTACATCAGAGCTCCCACTCTGTTCATGTGCTGCAGTTGCCTCCCAGTGCTTCATTCTGCTGTTTGGCAGCCCCTCTCTGCTTATGCATTTGGCACAAGTGCTTCCAGTTCTCAGCTTGGTATCTGAGAACTGTGGCCTGTCTGATGCCTCTGCTTCCCCAAAGAGGTGATCAGGACAAGTGGTGCTCCCCAGCTCCTTCAGTGCCCTGAGTTAGGGGAACCAGGAATGCTGAAACCAAGAGATCCTAGCAAGTGCCCATAAGGAAGCAGTGGAGGAGGTGATTCTGTTTGAACCCCACCAAAGGGGAAGGGAAACTGGAGGGCAGAGATGCTCTAGAGAGACCTGAGCAAGTGGGAGGAACAGACCAGCAGGAACTTCTCAGTATTGAAGACACAGAGCAACCGTCCCTGCATGTGGGAGAACCATCACATAGATATGTGTGGCCTGGAGCTGGCTGGGCAGCAGCTCTGCAGAAGAGGACCTGTGCTCCCCAGGGATAAGAAACATGAGCCGGCAGTGCTTCACAGTGGTGAGGGCAAATTGGGCTGTACCAGCAAGCTGTAATATTGAGGCAAATAGCTGTTCAATTGCTCTGCTGCCTTTGGTATTCATGTGGGTGAAACAGTGTCTAGTCGGGTCTGCCAACCAGTGCAAGAAAGTTACCAATAAACTAGGCAGAGTGCATCCAAGCTTTAGCTTGAAGAAGAGAAGGTGAAGGGTTGAGGGTCTAAAGCCTTTCACTGCCTCTGATGGGGTTGTAGGACAGACAGGGCCTGGTGGTTTTCAGCTGTGCCCGGTGACAGGAAAGGGGCTACAGCCACAAGGACCTGGATGAGAATTTTCTATTGGACATGAGGGAAGGTCCTTCACCACAGGAGTGATTAAGTCCTGGAACAGATGCCCAGAGTGACCATGAAGTCTCAGCCCTTGGACAATATCAAAACTCAGTAGAAGTGGTCTCAAGCACGTGGTCTGAACTGAGAACTTGGTACTGCTGTGAGAAGGAGGCTGCCTTGAATACCTCCTTCTGACTGAAGCAGGTAGTGGCACTCCTGATGCTGTCATCCGCTACCAAAGGATCTACCTTATGCTGAAATCCCCTGTGACAATTTCCCTCTGCACAGTCACTGTGACATGGACAGTAGGGCAGGCAAGTGAGTGTCTCTGATTCACAGATCCTGTCCTCCTTAACATCTTGTCTGAACATTAAGAGTAGTGCAGTGACTGGTGGTATTTCTGCTGCGTTGGGGTTTTTTTATTTGAATAATGAAGTATTTAAACATAGCTCATAACTTACAGCTTATGCATTTCAAAGTGGTTCTGTGTGGTTTTAAAGCTGGAATTTCAAATAACTCTCACTTTCTCTTTTCAAGGTAAATGAATGGTCCTTGAAGATAAGGAAAGAAATGAGAGTGATTGATAGACAGATCAGAGGTTTGTACTTACATCTCATTTTTTGTTTTTCCTTTCCCTGTCTGCCCTCAAGGGTTTGGTTTTTTTTTTTGTGAGACTGTGAAATCTAATAATCTGTGGTACTCTGTCACATCTGGAGTAAAGGGAGATGAATGTGGTCCTGGAGGCAGATTCAATTGTGTTTTAAACTGATGTTGCAGTTCACCAAGTACAGTTTTCAAAAGAATCTGAATATTGTATGCTTCTAACAAGATACAGTACTTTTGAATCCCATTTGCTAAGATGAATTAGACATGCAGAATTTCACCCACACTGATTTAATGAATAGCCATAATGTGATATTGCGCTAGATCCTATTTTCCCTTTTTTGTGTTCTACCCTGCCCTCAGGATTGGTCTGTGGGATGGGCTGGTGAAGGGTATTTTGTGTCAGCATGCGGTTATTAGGCATGTATCTGTTCTGGGAGACTCCTCAAAGGGAATGTTCTCCCTTCCCCTGTCCATCTGCAGCTGCACACATCTGGAGTAAGCTGGCAGGGTTTGCGTATTCTCCCAGTTGTAGATTTGTACCAGTCAGTTGGAGAGAGAGGCTCACGCAGTACAGCCTGTCTTTGTCCTTATCTGTACGATGAGGAGCAGGGCTTGTACCTCTTCCAGAAAAACCCATGTGCAGTGATGTTCGTTCTGCTTGTGAATTGGTTTGCCTTCTCCAAGGCACTTAGTGTGGTTGCATCGGGTACAAACAACCACAACATGGCTGATGTTGTTAGAAAAGTGTTTCAGAGGTCTTGTCTTCCACAGGAGCAAACTGCCCACGGAGATGTTCACTGTTGGTTGTGGCTTAAGAGTTTGGAATTCTCTCAAATTTGTGCATGTCATAATAATTCTGATGGCCTCTATATATACTGGGTTATGTGGCAGCCTGATGTTCTGACATGGGTGTAAATCTAATGAGGTTAGACATGAAGGAAAAAACTACTTCAGAGTCATCAGGCCTTGGAACAGGCTGCCCAGGGTGGGAGCTAAACCACCATCCCTGGATGTGTTTAAAAGTTATGTAGATCTGGAGCTTAGGGACAGGGCTTAGCTGGGGCTTGGGGACAGTTGCATTAACAGTTGAACTTAATGATCTTAAAGGTCTTTTCCAACCTAAACGATTCCATGGTACTGCTTTAATTCTGTGTGTATTAGGTGACCCTATAATTAGCACATTCAAATTATAAGCTGGCTGGCTGGTGCCAAAGCTGTGGATAATTTACCAGCGAAAACCAATATGCCGGTAAATCATTAGATGTAACTTAAAGCAGCCTGTTCAAACTCCTCTGGTATCTGGCTTCATCCAGCATATGCTGGAGCAGGAATGCTGAACTGAGCCTGTACTAAGCAAGCACTACATAATTGGATTGTAAATATTATACAGCAAATAGGTTTCCTTAAAAAACACAAATGCAGTGTGACTGTTCACCGTGTTTTTAAGAAGCAGAGGGTGTATCAATCCCCTTCCTTTTCCAGACTCAGCAATAAATTAGCCACTGATGGATCACACAATCACAGAATCATTTCAGCTGGAAAAGACCTTTCACATCGAGTCCAACCTTTAACCATCTGTCCCAAAGCCACTGCTAAACCACATCCCTAAGCTGCATTCAATGGATTCTGTATCCTGAAGGACCGACAGATCTGTACGATCATAATCAGGAAAACAAACCACTTGCTGCTCCCTCATTATTAATTGTAGAAATGTTAGAAGATCAAAGCAGTTTGCATGTCAGACATGGGAATGAGAGAAGCCCCAGTGTATCAGAACAGGTAAGAAACAGCTCAAGTGCTGCAGCAGAGCACAGAAAGTACCAGGACTACTCCAGGAGTGCTGAGGAATTCTGACATACACTTCATTATGATAAAAACAGGCAAGGTTGTGAACTCAGTAAAGCACAAAGCTACTGTGTACTCCGACTGTATTAATGGGCAAAAACAAGTCACAAGGATACCTTCCACTTTTCCAAACTTTTCAAGCCCTTGATAGCAACTGACATGGAACAGAAATGACGACAGCAAGAGTCAAACAACAGATGGCTTGAAATAGCCTGTTGCTGAATTGATAACTGTGCTGGCTGGAGTGTTTGGATGATCCAAGCCCGCTCGGTTCATCCCAGCGCTGTCATAACCAACACGTCTAGCAGAGCCTTCCCCAGGGAAACCAAGACAGCTCATTATCTCACTCAAAAGATTGAAGCAATTTCCTGTGCAAGTCTCAACTGAAATAATGCTAAAGCACAGCACAAAACAACACCTGTGGCAGCAAGCCAACACACTGTAGGCAGCAGTAAGATCTGCCCTGAGCCACTTTTCGTTCAGACTAACCAGCCCCAGCTCTCTCAGCTGCTCCTCACAAGGTTTGTTCTCCAGGCCCTTCACCAATCTTGTTGCCCTTCACTAGCACCTCAATGTTCTTCTTGTATTGAGGCGCCCAAAAGTGAAGTGTGGCCTCACCAGGACCTTAACTTCGTGGTACAAGTTTCGCCTTAGTTGGGTATTCAGTTAAGGGTCAATGAGTTGTGCCTGACAGGGAATAATTAAGTCTGTCTGTGGGGATCAAGGTTTGTTTTTTTTTTCACAATAATTAACAGGTTTGTGATTCTAAGTAACTTCTTGGGGTGCACCTTATCAATTCACTACATGAGTGGTTATGCTTTTCTTCCTCTTTCATCTTGAAAATATCCCTCAACAAATACCGGTTTCTCTTCAGTTCCTCAGCAGCTTGTTGCTGGGTTTTTTTTCTGCACTCCAGATATCCAGAGAGAAGAGGAGAAGGTGAAGCGGTCAATAAAGGATGCTGCCAAGAAGGGTCAGAAAGATGTATGTGTGATCTTGGCAAAGGAGCTGATCCGCTCTCGAAAGGCTGTAAGCAAACTCTATGCATCCAAAGCTCACATGAACTCTGTTCTCATGGGGATGAAGAACCAGCTTGGTAAGAACAAGTTCTGAGCACTTCTAGCTTTAGAGGTGATGTCTTGGTTTTCATTTTCAGAAACCGGGCCAAATGTGGAGCACAAATTTTGGAAGCAGTTCTACTCTTGTGAAAGACAGCTGATTCCAGTGAACTTCAGGACCTGGAGAAATTCCTCCTGTAGCAGAGACAGAGATGTGGCGTTGCTGCATTTCCACATCCTCACACCCAGCCAGGCTGAGCATGGTGGTCACATGCATGGCCTTTGCCACCCCTGACTTCTTCAGACAGTTAGGGCTAAGGCTCACTAGGAGAATATGTTTACACTCACAATATGTGGGTGTCCAGTAGCTGTTATCAGATGCTCAGATGTCCATATAGTTGACCTCAGATCTCCTTCTCCTATGCTGGTATCTGGCCCCTGAGGTTTGTGTGTTCCCTGGTCCATCTCGGTCCCTCTCATTCTCTGCCCTTGGTTGGTGGACCAAGGCTTGGTAGACATTAACGTGTTACTGAGATGCCCAAGTATTCTTCCACCTTACCCTGAAGTGTCCACGTATTCCCCCACCCCACATTACCCAAGTAAGGTTCTAGTAGATTTTAGCACTAGGTGGGGGGTAGACAAATGAGGGGAGACAGTGTAACGTTGCGATAGGTCAGTGAGGAAGGGGGAGCTGGGACAAGCCCTGCAGCTCAAGGTGCCCTTTAAAAGGAGAAAAGCCAAGTATCCTCCTCCTTGTTGCCACCTACCTGCATCCTTGCCTAACTGAGGATGTTATGATAGACTTACCTGAGTGGTAGGAAGAAACCTCAGATTCACTGTGGGGGTCTGTAGTAGCTTCATCTTGAGAAATGAGTGCTAAAGGCAAGATTTCTGTTAGCTTGTTAACATGGCTCCTGCGATGTTACAGAAACTAAGTACTGAAATGAAAATTAATCTGTGCTGTACCTTCATTTTGCTTCATTAAGGAGTGACCATGTTATGTGCAAACAGGTGAGTTCTCCATGACTAGGAAGGTGCAAGGTTAGGTGGCACAACTTAAGAACCTCGAAGTACCCTTCATTATTCATCTGCCAGTATATAGGATAGAGCTTATAATCCATGTTATGGGCACAGGCTCTGAAAAGAGTTCAGTTCAGTCTGATTTCCAGCTTACTTGCTTCAGTCTTATGTTCTGCCTTAAGCTTGGTGTGAAACTGTGGCACCAGAACTTTGCTGGATTCAGCTTCCACTAGCCACTGCTGGACAGGAGGTCACTGGATTGGTCAGCAGACAGACATGGAGCTGGACTGTACATCCACTGGTGAAGCCCTCAGCAGGGTCAGTGGCTGCTGAGGGATCTCTCTCTGAGCTAGAGTGCAGGTGGGTGGGAGTGACTCTGCAGGTGATCTGTATTGCTCTAGTCAGTTGTACAGCACCACTGTCTGCTAGAGACACTTTTTCCAATGTGGGTAGGAGCTGAGCTTTTATAGAGGATAGTGTACCGGAATGAAGAAGTGGGATGTCCACTACCTTTTTAGTTAAATTGCCTAAATTCAAACAAATTTCTACCTATGTAGGGAGGATATTTCTCTGTTTTGGATGGTATGGGGGTTGTTCAGGCTTTCCTTTGCCTCTCCTTCATAGCTGTCCTGAGAGTAGCAGGCTCATTGCAGAAGAGCGCAGAAGTCATGAAAGCTATGCAAAATCTAGTGAAGATCCCAGAGATCCAAGCAACAATGAGGGAGTTGTCCAAAGAAATGATGAAGGTAAGATCTGTAATGTAGATGAGACCTGGATGTAACGTAAGACAGACCTAGGTGAATGGAAGGTGGTTGTTCAGAGTGTTGTGGGAGGAGCTGCATGGGTGGCCCCTTTGTCAGAGTTGGTGTGAGATCAGACAGACAGAAATGAAAGTTTGGGACACTAAGAGCTGGAGTCTTTGTGCCAAGTTACTGCATGGGAGAAACCCTTGGCTCAGTGATACCTGAAGCACTCTGATGTAAAGCTGGAAGCTGAAAAAATGCTGCTCAGGGTGGAAGGACAGAGGAAAGCCCTGAGGGTTTCACTGTAAGAACGTGTGTATTGAACTCTGTTTTCTTACAGCTTTTCCAGTGCTCCAGTGGTACAGGCAGGCATAATGGCCAATCCTCACACAAGAGCAGAGCCTTGAGCAACAGTTGTTAAATGCCTGGATGGATGTAACCTCATCTCCAGAGCAGGAAGCACATTCTCTTGTTCTTCTGTTTCTGAGGACATGACATGCTGCCTTTGTGTTTTCTGCTAGGCTGGAATCATAGAGGAAATGTTGGAGGACACCTTTGAGGGCCTGGAGGATCAGGAGGAAATGGAAGAGGAAGCAGAGATGGAAATTGACAAAATCCTTTTTGAAATTACAGCTGGTGAGTTGGTGTGTTTGTCCAGAGTGGAGCCTCACTCCTCTCCTGTTCAGTAGGACACAGCAATTTAAACCTCTGTCTGTTCTGACTTAACTGCCGCCCCAAGTGGTGTCTGTGCTAGTAAACAGGCAAAGGGTGGTCTGGCAAACTGGTCTCTCAGGGAGTACTGGCTGAGAAGACCAGTGTGCTCAGTAACAGATAAAGAATACCTGTCAGCTGATATCTGCGCAGTTCTGTAATTGAGGCTTTAGCACATCAGTGTCCTGTGGATCCTCACAGCAAGGGGGAAAGGATAGCATTGATTATATAACCTGTTATTCATCAAGCTGAGAAGTAAACTTGGCTGTACTATCTTGATTCTCAGGCTATTCCTGGATTCTTGGCTATAAAATGCCACAAAATAATAACCCCCCCGTAAAACTGAAGCCTTCCTCCAAACCCCTGCCTTACAGCTCATGAAGTGATGAACTTTTGTTTTATGTATTTCATTTAGTAACAGTTAGAGCTCCTTAGATGAATTTCTTGTGACATGGTGTGACCAGTGCAGGCACCAGAGCTCCATTTGCTGACAGTGCAGTACCCCAACCCCTGCCCTGCTGTTACTGTTGTCTTTTCTTGTTCCTCACGTCCTGCTTTTGGTTTTTCTGGTTTTTTTTTTGGTTTCCTGGCTGGGAGCAGCTCCCCTCCTACCGTGCTGGGAGTGGGCAGGGAGAGCTGGCAGCCTCATCCCCAGGGAGGCCATGAGGGGGGATCAGTCAACAGCTCTTTGTGTGTGAAATGGTGTAGAGCTGGAGCTTAGGGACATGGTTTAGTTGAGGGCTCTTGGGACAGCTGGGGTAGTGGTTGAGCTAGATCTTGAAGGTCTTTTCCATCCTGAACGCTTCTACAGTCTCTACAGAAGAGACTTGTTGAATTATTTTAGATGCACTTGCAAGCTGTTAAATGATCGAGACCATACATTGAAGAGCTCATCTATTTTTTTGCAGGAGCCTTGGGTAAAGCACCCAGTAAAGTCACAGATGCTCTCCCAGAGCCTGAACCCATGGGAGCAGCTGCTGCTGTTGACGAAGAGGAGGACATAGAAGCGATGCAGTCACGATTAGCTACGCTCCGTAGCTAAGGAGGAAACAAATGTGTACAGTTTGCCTTTTTTTTCTGTGCAATGGGATATCCTGCCCTGCCTTCAAAATACAAAACTTAATACATGAGAATACTTTATGTAATATATATATTTGGGAGTTTTTTTCTTCCTAGGGACTGTATTTTCCAAGAAACTACTGTAATATATTTCTCGGGGAGTGCAGTCTGTAGAGGGTTATCCTAACTGTTCTGTATCCAGCCCATTTCTCCTGCGCAGGGCTGTGGTAGTATTGTGTTCTGTAAAGTATTTTTAGATATAAAGTCCTGAAATACATTCTTAGCTTCAGGTAACATCTTTTTCCTTAAAGAAGCACTTTGGCATTATCTGCTACCAAAAAACCTTCAGTGGTGTAAGGTCTTTGTTTTTCTGAGTCACTACATATTTTATTAAAGCTGCTTTTAACAGCTGCTTCCTTGCATTTGTGTAGTTTCCATCCCTTCAAACTCTTTGAACTGTATCTGCTTCTAACCAGGCTCTCTTGGTTTTAGAACATCTTCAGCATGGTTACGGCTAAAAAGAGCTTTGAGCTAGAGCAGCTGTTAAGAGCTACTCTGTGCCAGCCCTGTCCTGATGTCTGCTCAGGATAGATCCCTGTTCAGTAAAGGCTGGGAGGCCCTGAGGCATGATGTCAGTGGCAGAGCTTCCCTAGGCCCAGTGGCAGGGGCTAGGCATCTTCTGCTCTGGGGAAAGGTAAGGTGTGGGTGCTCTCAAGAAAAAACTTCAAAGCTGATTCTGTGACCTACAGAAAGTAGATTGCCAAGCAAGTGTCTACCGTGCCTTACCTGGACACATTGATGCCACAAGAAGCTCACAGGCAAAGGAAAGAGCTTCTCACTTTACTTCTAAACTTGGATTTATATAAAAGTCTTCTTCTACTTTCACTTCTAGAATACAATGAAGGAACAGCAACACCCAGACAGAGTCTGACAACTTCCTGTTTCAGCCATATAAAGCACAGCGGGGCCAGCCCTGCCCCTCTCTGTGCCAGCAGATGGCAAATACAGGCACAGGCACACAGTATCATTTCTGTTTCAGGCAGGGCTGCACATACCTGTGGAGTAGAGAAGGGACAGCTTCTTGCGTTTTTAAAAATCCAGAGCAGGAAGAAAAGCAGTATAGCTGAAGCATACAATGAGGTAGGCAACAGCTGCACTATGGTAAGGTAGTTAAGAATGCAACAAGCTTTCATACATGTGTGAGTGTCATCATCATGTGATACGTACAGCACTGGTTCTGCTAAGAGTCTGCTTTATTTTGTTGACTGAAATGTCACAGGAGCCAATCTTCTCCTGGCAGATGCTTCAGCAAGTGGAAGCAAGAACACATGGCTCAGCAGAATTTAAGTGGTGTAAGGGCAGCAAACCAAACATTTTCATGCACAAGGAGACTAGAGTGCTCCCACTGTACAACAACACTGGCAACCTGAAGGCCAGACATGAAAGTGACCTGCCCTGGAACAGGCTACTGGGAAGGAACAGACTTTGGACAAGGCCCAACAGTAACCATACCTCAACTTCAGATGTGCTGTTTGTCTGATGGAGTTCTGTCAGCCTGCTTTTGAGAGCAAGGCAGCAGCTGTACTTGTCCATAGTAGATAAACCTTGTGTGACCTCACTTTATTCTCCTTCAGTGAAGAGACTGAGTCCACTGCTGTCTTTGCTCCACTTCAGCTACCGAGAGGAAGTTTAAAAAAAAAATTCAAACCACAAAACCACTCTCAGCTGAGTGTAACAGTTCATGCTGATCTGCAGCAGCAGGTGAAGTACTGCAGGGAGAACAATTTGCACATCAATGGTCAGTTTGTTACATAAAGCTCAGAAAGGCAACTGTTGACTGGAAGCTGGAAGGCTGCCCTTGTGTCTGGCTTTTCCCACCAGCAATCCTGCAGAGTTCAGTGCTGGAGAGAAAAGTGAAAGGTAATCTGAAGTAAAAGGAACCTTGTTAGACAGAAGGTGTTTTTCCACTGATATTTTCAGTCTAAAGCCACTTTGGAGCAACCTTCCATTATTTGGTAGAGACCACAGTCCTGGCATCAGCTGGAGCAGCCACAAAGTCATGGTTTGGCTAACCACAAGCAGCTGTAATTGCATCTGTCACTGAAGTGTCTGAGGCTTAGGGTGCTGAATTAAGGCAGTACAAACACTACATGAGACTGTTTTCCTCTGCATTTCACAGTGCATCTCATTAATGATGTTTTGAAGAATGAAGAAGCCAGACAAGAAACAATCTCTGAAATAGAAGAATTTTATGTAGACCATTCAGTGTTAAAAACCAGAGAATCAAACATCAGTTCAAATTAAAGAACAGTTTTCAAACAGAAGACATTTGATTAAAAGTTTTTTTAACATTTAGAAATTTAAATACATTTACCTAAAGATGGTAACCCCCATCTCTATATTACTATACAATAGCTTAAAGCTACTTTTAAATGCTAGTTCTATGTTAATGTGAAATTCCAGAACTGCATTCTGACTTTAATGTAAATTGGTTATTAAACTGGGTGACTCTGTACTTCCTCCCACCCCAAAATACATTTTAAAAATTAGAGCTTTACAATGCCTTGAATAATGTTTTTCAAATGAATAATTTGGAATAGTTTCCAACAGTCCTAGAGGAGGTATTTGTACAGGTTGGAGAGCAACTCCATATAAAGTTCTATTGCAACTGAGCATTCACAGTATGCCACAGTCCATACATATTACTACATATACATATCAGGTTTGTAAACATTGGAAGAATACACAGAACATAGTACCACGATCCTCTGGTACTGCCGAAAGGAAGATGAGGTAACATTCATATAATCTCAAAGTCCACAGAGGTCCTGACTTGAGTAGTTAAAACAGCTGCCAATGCTTCTGTTTCATAGTGTGTGGTTAAGGCTTTCTGCTTCACGGTCTGCTAAGGCTGGATTCATTAGCTTTCAGTATCCCAACTGCATCTTTAACAGCATGGTATATGACATTCTTTACCTAGGAGGAAGGTAACAGGCATTGAGTTTTGCAACAAGAATGTGATCAGGTCAGGATGGAAGCCTGTGGCACAGAGCAAACACCAGCACAACTTCCCTACCTCCCACACCACATGTTTCTCCCTCAGTTTAAACACTCATCTACAATAGCTTTACATAAATCACTGAATTGTGAAAACAAAAAGTTCAAATCCCAATAGGATATAAAGCAAATGTGTGCACGGCAGGGGGAGGGATGACGAGGCAGTTAGGCACACTGTAGCCTGAGGAAAGCATGAGTGAGTAGGGAAAACATTTCAGAATGAGAGGCTTCACAAGGCTTCCTCAACACTTCTAAGAAAAGTAACAATTAAAAAACACATTGAAATTCCTCTTCAAGATCCAATGCATTAAAGCTGATCTTATAGCAGTCTTCCAGTACTTAAAAGGCCCCACAGAAAGGATGGGGAGTGTAAGGACAGGATGAGGGTTAACAGTTTTCAACTGAGCGAAGACAGATTTAGATTAGATGGCAGGAAGACATTCTTTCCTGAAAGCAGTGAGATGCTGGAAAAGGTTACCCAGAGAAGACACGGATGACACTACTCCCTGAGATGATTCAAAGCTAGGGTCAATGGGGCTCTGAGCAATCTGGTCTTGTGAAAGGAGTCCCTGGCCATGGCACAGAGGGGGTGGGACATTAGGACCTTAAAGGTCCTAAACTCGAATAATTCTGTGATTCTATGATCTGAACACAAAAGCAGCTTAGGTTGAGCAGACACACCTCTTATGGTCAGGTGTGGATTGGCTGTTGGAAGGGTTAAGAGAAGCAACATTCACCTTGAGCACTGATAACTTACCTGCAGTTTATCTTCATGGTTTG
This sequence comes from Upupa epops, assembly GCA_013397515.1. Classification (NCBI taxonomy): domain Eukaryota; kingdom Metazoa; phylum Chordata; class Aves; order Bucerotiformes; family Upupidae; genus Upupa; species Upupa epops. The sequence continues at coordinate 312,927 of VZRI01002421.1, read as the reverse complement.
TATGCGTATGCGACAGATATCTAAATTCCTGAGTAAGCCAGAAGCAATGTTTAACATGCTCTGGGGATACAAAGTCTTCTGCAACTTTAATACAACTGTACAGATTATGAACCTAGAGGGAACAAAGAAACATTAGCCAGGTGCTCACAAGTCTGCTTAACTGGTCAGGTTGCACATGTCCCCCAGTCCTTGCCTGGTGTGGAGCTCCTGCTGGGATGAAAACTACATCTCCTAGAAACTGTACAATAGCCCAGCCTTGAACTCCGTATTCTTGGTGAAGGCGTTTTCGTAGTGATCGATCCAAGTACCAACTCTGATCATGAATGGGATCATGATCTACAGGGTTTTCTTGACCTTGTTCTTCTGCAACCTAGAAAGTGATGAGATGATAGGGATTATCACACATCAACCTAACTGGATCCATAGGCATGGTCTGTGGTGTTCTGCATACACACACACACACATCCCTTCGCCCCAGATAGAGCAACCGCACTGTGTTCAGGAGTCACTGAAAGGTTATTCAGTCCTTAGTTTTTCATAGCAGCACCACCACTTCCTTCACAGATGTAAAGGTCGGCACAATGAATACAACTAAATCTGACTTAGAGTAAGCAGCAGCAGAAGGGCTTGTGTGTTCACAGTGGGAACCACTGTCATACACAGGTTCAGTACTCCTACACTACTATAACCTGTAACTGGAAGAAGCTACTGAGTGTGGAATTCAGCAGGTTGTCTGTCCTGGGACCACCACTATCCAGTGTGCTCATTCACCACAACAACAGAGGGCATGAGTGTCTTTCATCTGGGCAGGAACAACCCCAGGGATCAGGATAGGTTGGGGACTGACCTGTTGGACAGCAGTGTAGGAAAAAGGGACTAGGGGGTCCTAGTGGACAGCAGGATGATTCTGAACCAGCAATGTGCTCTTGTGGCCAAGAGGGCCAACAGCATTCTGGTGGGGGGGGGCGGAAATCAGAAAGGGGTTGTTTAGGTTCTTCTCCCCCTCTACTCTGCGCTAGTGAGACCACATCTGGAGTATTGTGTTCAGTTCTGGGCCCCTCAGTTCAAGAAGGACACAGAGCTGTTGGAAGGTGTCCAGCATAGAGCAACAAAGATGGTGAAGCAAGTAGAACANGCAACTTAACTTGTTCTAGGTGATCCTGCTGTGGCAGGGCGATTGGACTAGATAATCTTTCCAGGTCCCTTCTGATCCCTAATGATTCTATGATTTGTGGGGAATTTAAACAGTGAAAGCAGCCCCCTTTGGCAGATCTCTACTAAACTTTTACCTGCCATGAAAATGCTGTCCAAAATACCTCAATCTTTTTCATTAATCCAAACTTCATAAAAAGTATGAGAAAAGCATAGAGGGGAAAAGACAAGGAAGAACTTTATGTGCCACATGTTGCCCTGGCATTTCCCCATATCATCTGACATGTATGCTTTATGAAGGATACTCCATCCTAAAACATCCTTTAAAATAAAACTATTTTTGCTTGAATCCAAACCAGCTATTTGTTTGTTCATGACACAAGATCATTAGTTGTGCTCTAGGATGTATGAGGAGCCTGTGTGCATGCAGAATAACGTCACACTTCAGCTTACTACTTAACTAACAACTTGCAGAAGTCATAGCACACACACAGTTTTGTCTTAGAAACAACTAATTTGTTTCCAGAACAACTGGTATAGAACAAAGGAATTCAAGGGCACTGTTTTGAAGCCTCCACAGACACAAGATGCATTTTTAATGAATACCTTTTTAAGGAATTCTCGGATCTTCTCTGTATCTTTAGCAGCATAAATGTGCCACAAAGCTCCAGGTTTTTCTCGACTTTCAGTGAAGCGCTTAATTGTCAGTTCATCGGAATCACCATCTTGTATGGTCTTAAGCACTTCTGTGGAGAGGAAAGATGAGCAGTTACAAACAATGGGACTTTCCCTCCAAACACAGAAATAATCACCCAGAACACCAGAAAGATTTTACCTTCTTCTTGATCAGCCTGGCCTTTGGGAATACCCACATAAACCATAACATTAGCTGCATCAGACACATCTAAATGGAGGTTTGTTGTGCCATATTTTCTATCCTCTGGTGTTATTAAGCCTGGAAAGAAAAAAAGAGTAGCAGCTACATTAGTAAGACAAAGAAACCTTATGCCACTGTCAGCAGCCCTATCTGAAAAGGCCAGACGCATTTACTTTCATGAGCAGTTGACTCCAAGGCACTTTGTATGCAGCACCTTGATCCATCCTGTTTGTGTCTTCCCAAGTGATCACTTTACAGGCCACACATCACACTGACTCATCAATCCCTATCCATAACTGCTGTATACTTTACAGGCCAGGTAAGTCCTGCTAGAAGATTTCTATAGCAGTTTACACCTCAAATTCTGTGTTCAGTTTTGGGCACCTCAATACAAGAGGGACACAAAGGTACCGAAGCAGGTTCAGTGAAGGGCAACAAGGCTGGTGAAGAGTCTAGAGAACAAACTTTGTGAGGAGTGGCTGAGAGATCTGGGGCTGGTTAGTTTGGATAATAGGTGCCTCAGGGCAGATCTTACTGCTGTCTATAACTACCTGAAAGGCAGTTGTAGAGAGGTGAGGGTTGGTCTCACAAGTTAACAGGACAAGAAGAAATGCCCCTCAAGTTGCACCAGGGGAAGTTTAGGTTGGACGTTAGGAAAAAACACTTGTTAATTGAGGTCTTGGAACAGGCTATCTAGGGAGGGACATGTTTACAAGTCATGTAGGTCTGGAGCTTAGGAATGCAGTTTAGCGGTGGGCTTGGGAAAGCTAATAGTTGGTCTCAATAGATCTCAAGTCTTTTCCAACCTAAATGATTCTGTTTCTCAGTCTTTTTCACTCTAAGAAGACAGTGGCTAGTAAATATTGTAGCAGCTATCTCTCTACTGGCTGTGACCACATTTAGCTTTAAATGCCTTCTGAGTGACAGCAGACTAATTAGTCATGGGAAGAACTGCTCAAGAGGAGATTACACAATTAATGATACAGCCCAGAAGAGAGAAGTAGCAAGAGTGATACAACCAGAAGTAGCAAAAAACCCCAAATACACATGGACAGCTACAGCAAATACAGACTGTGTACATATGTGGAACAAGTTGATTAGATGACTGGAAATAACTATTACTGGCTTGAAGTCATCTGGAGAAAAAGCACTTAGAATTATATAGTGCTCTGGATATCAAGAATACCTGTAAGCATGTCAAAATTCAGTTTTCAGATCGATGGAATTAATCTAATCTGTATGTCTACAACAGCAGGGATTTATTTAATCTCATTTTAATGAGTGACTGTGTGGTCAGCATAAACCTTTACAGTAAAAGATTCTTTACCATATGCATTGTACATCTTGGGGCCCAAATCTGGTCGCACAAAATAGTTGGGAAGTCGAGAGGCAAGGTTGAGTTTTCCACCTCTCCTAGTGTACTCTGGTAATGGAATATTTTTCATCAGATCATCAAACCTGAAGTAGTAGAGCACAATTCCACGTTAGAAACTGATGGAAAAAAGCAGACTAAACCAGACTGCAACAAAAGCTTTCTTTAGTTAAGAAACTGCTCCTTCCCAAGCATTTATTGGACCCCAAGGAACAGAACAGAGCAAGCAAGACACAGGAATAGAACAAATAAGCAAATAGAACTGCTCTGGAGTCATGCTATTACCTTGTGCAATCATTTCAGCTAGTGTCAAAATAAGTCAAGACACTTAAAAACTTTGGGAAAAAAAGAAAGCTTCAACTGAAATTTAGATTCCAGTATTACCCACACCTTTAAAGGCTGGGTCATTACCAGTTTTAGAGACTTGCCTCCTTTAGTAATAAATACAAAGAACTACATGCATAAAAAGTTATAAAACTGACTTAGTCTTTCTAGCTACATCAGGTACCACTGAGAAACAACTGCTTCTCCAAGCTGAAGCAGGTGTAATAACATAATAGGATTCCTACACTGTTGCTTTGGGGTGGACCACACAAGAGATGAACAGCCGTTTTACAAGTTCATACCGAGAAGGCATCATATCTCTGAAGTCTTCTCCTGGAGGCCAATCTTTAAGCTTCAGCACCATTGGTTCTCCTTCTTCTGTTCTCAGCCGATCTATTGTCAAATATTAACAAGTCTTAGTTTTTACTAGTTGTACAACTCAAAATCCAAAGACTAAGATGAAGAAGTAGTTGTCTTAGTTTAAAGTCAAGCTCATTTTACAACTATTTATGCAGAAACAGACACACAAGTTCATCTGACACTTCAGTAGAGTATCGCTGCTGCAGTAAGTGTTATCACAGGAGATCTCAGACCAGACAAGTATCCTTTACCAGCTCCCCTACCAAAATATTTCAACAATTCAGCTCAGGTGACTGTTTTGAGGATAGAGGAACTTATGAGTTAAGTCTTTTCAAAGACAAAAGAGAAGAATTATGCACATGAGCCACACAGCACCCACTCTTCTTACCTCAAGTACCAAACACACTAAGTTCATATTACACCAAGTACAGCTTCAGATGCTACAGCAACATTAAACACTCCTGGAAAAAATTCTTCTTACCTAGAAGCGGAGCAATGCTAATCCTCATGTTCAGCTCTCCTAAACCCATTTTTATACAAAATAACTTTAGATCCTTAGAAACAAAAGGCACCTGCACTACTTACTTGAAATATCTTCAAATCCATCCCAGAAATCCCCTACTGTAGCTCCAGTGATGATTTCATTGGTCCTGCAGTTAACTAGATCTACTTCTTGTTGGCCAAATTCCTTTCTGAAGGACTCTGGTCTCCAGAGGTCTGCATTTAATTTGTGATGCACTCCTGACACCATCACAGGCTACAAAAAAATAAGTTAGTCTGAAGGATTATTAAACACCAAAAATTCTAATTCAAACCAGAACAGGGTAACACAAGAGCGCCGAGTGTTTGAACACAGGCACTCTGTGAACACTGCATTTTCTAATTTTCAGCCTGCCTCATCAAAATTATGCCATACATTTACTCATTCTTTGTTTCCATCCATGCAGCAGCTTTGTATCGAGATAGCATTCAGCAGTGCATTTGGAAGCTGATTTCAGGTAGTAGAACATGCATAATTTTATTCAGGGACATAACAATGTTCATGTAGTACATTTTATAAAGGTCTAACTTATCGCAATGAGTTTGCTCCTGTACCTCAACTGAAAATGAAAAAGCAGTAGAGAAACTGAAATACCTGTCCCTGTTTCCAGCACTCCCTGAAGACATTCCAATTACTTTCGTTGTTGGGATCTTGAAGACACAGCAAGCGATTATCACATAACCAGTAGTGGGGTGTATCAAAGCCCATTATTGTAGGCTTTATAGTCAACCCTTGAGGTTTCTTAGGTAAGTCTGTAATGGTCCTGTTTTGTACCAGGGAAGCAAAGATGTCATCAAGGATTTTGGGTGTACTCTTGAGTCCACTGTCTGTCTGATTTAAAAAAACACAACCCACAAATAAAAAGTTAGTGTGCTTTCATGTTCCTTGTCCGGCACAATTCAAAGCTGTTACCTGCCACCTCCACAATTTTACATTTCAGTCCACAGTTGGGCTGCCCAGAGCCCCATCCAACCTGGCCTTGAATACTTCCAGGGGAAGTGGCATCCACAACTTCTCTGGGCAACACATTCCAGTGCTTCAGCACCCTCATAGCAAGGCATTTCTTCCAAAGATACAATCTAAATCTACCTTCCATTAGTTTGAAGCTGTTCCCCCTTGTCCTATCCACTAGATGTCCTAGTGAGAAGTTCTGCTTATTTATATTTCAGCAGTGCTGCCAAAACCCACTCAATACAACATGGAACAGGACTTTATATCAACGAACAGAAATGCAATTTGAACAAGTAACTCAAGACCTGTATTTTACCCCACCATTTTGCAGTTGTACCTGTAAAAGCAAGCAAAGTTCACGAACACCTGAAGTGAACCAGTCTGCAAATGAGATACAAAAAAGAAAGACACAGAATGTGTTTCCCTCCAAGTTCCTTCTTTGAGTCTAATGGACATACCAAAAAACACACCTGCCAGGCATTAACCCAGCAGTCTGCTTTACTATTGGGTTCCAAATCCTTCACACCAAGCACAGCTTGCTAATATCACCACTAAGATACTGCTCTAGGAAGCATTAACTGGAGTACTGCAACACAGAAATGGAATTAAGCCCATTTTCCAAATGAAGAGAGAACTTTGCCTACTGTGACTGATGGCTGTGGTAGTAGTTTGCAGGTTTAGAACAGTAGTTCTAAGCCCGGAATCAACTCAAACCTGCAAATTACTTTTTTTAATGTACCTTTCCTCCAGAAGAGTTCAAGAGATTGCGCAAGAAGCCTGTGTTGTTGTTGCTCACAGGTGTTAATATTGCACTGTTGAATGTCTGCAGGGCTGCAGCAGGTTTAGTTAAGCTAGGGAGTGTCTGAAGAGGTTTATTTTCATTCTTTGAAGTAGGTATAAGGAGCTTCTCTGAAATGGAGAACACAGCCAAGAATGAAGCAAGGATTAATCTCTGAACCACTAGCAGTATGCATTTAGGACTTTTATTAAGACAAAATGCTCCTATATGCATATATGTATGCACATATATATAAATGTAACTCAATACACACAGGTAAAATACTCCTTTCACTTAACTTTCCTGTATACTAAGCCTTCTAAAATAGATAGATGCAGGTTTTACTCCAAGTCATTACTGCAGCCCAGCTTTGCAGTACAGACACTGACTACCCATCCCAGCATGCAGATTGTCCCAGCTGAGTCTGATATATGTTCTTCTGACAGTCACGAAGGTTTTACTCTTCACTGGTTCTACACATACCTTTGTTTTCTTTGTTCACGTTTCCACTTGTCAGATTTGAGAACCAGCTTAACGAAGGAGAAGTATTTACTGAAGTGGTTTGTTTACTTCCAATTGCTGATTTCAGAGGAGGATCATGTGTAGTGACCTGTGGGCTCAGGACATAACTGTTATTTTGAAGGCTGGTCCTCTCACCAGATGTCAAGTTCTGAAAAAACAAAGCGAGAACTTGATTAGACACAAGCACTCAAAGGGGAAGCAGGCCGTAATTATTATTGTGCAGTAACGACTAGTTTGTCGGTTGCAAAAATACTAGATCTCCGCAAGAGGTCAGCATTGCAGCGTGATATCAACCAGAGATGATGACCCAGCAGCATTCAAGATTGCTCCACTTCAAGAGCCAGCGTGACTTCATCATCCCTCAAGACAAGCACAAAAAGCTTCCCAGCATCTTCTGGGGCTGTTTTAAGAACCAAAAGCAGCTTAATAGCAACATTGTCACAATTCTAGTGATAGCTGATGTTCAGACCAGGTCTACGCTTGAGGATTTGTTCAGTAGACCAAAAGAAATGTAGGCTACTCCTAAATTTTTATTTTAAGGTGGCAGGTGACAGGTCACATACCTACATGAGTGTAGCACCAGCTTGGCACACTGGACACTGTATGCTGACATCCTATGCAGATGATATATCTCTTTTGAAGATCTAAGGTAACAAACTAACCAGAACTACTGCTCTGGCCAGCAATTCCTGCATTTCTGCAAGAGTGGCTGAAGGTCTTCTCTCTGTTCAAGTATTTTCCAGTCAATAAATTATTCTGCACCTTTGTTTGCCTACCGCTGCCTTATTTCAGGTCTTAATGATTGCTGATCACCAAAATGTCATTAGTGATGCTTGCTAAGGATTCCAAACATGGCATAATTTAAAACATATCAAGCTTTAATAAGCTCATCCTCAGCCAGTTCAATAATTTTACAAAGACATACACATAAATATCAATGGAGCCACTTGTCCAGGGTCACAGAAGGAATGCAGAGAAACACAAGACCGAGTTCAGCTGAAGGGTAGCTTCTGAACCACATAGCCATCCTTTGCCATCCTCTTTTTTTTTTTAAACACCTCACAATACTTTTTCATCTCTTCTACTGATTACCCACAGCAAAGCTAAGCCCAGCCTGCTTCTTACAGATCTATTCTCAAAATAAAAAAATATTCTCAAATAGGCATACATTAAAATGTATTAATCTCAGCTCTTTTCTTGTAAGACACTGCAAAATTAAGCCAGTAACTTGTGCTCTACTTTCAAAAGATAAAACATACTACACCTGTTTACAATTAAACACATGGTGGGGTCTTAGTTATGGTTGTTTTCTTTGGGTTTTGTTTTTAATTTCTCTAAATATAACAAGCAGCATATTTTCTACCAAGATTTACATTACAATTAAGTGTTTCCAGCCTTTACACTTTTATTCACCTTTAGTTCTTTTATGAATTCCACTGTTACTTAGTCTTTCAGATGCTGCAGGTATTACATCTCCACAACCCAAGGGATAGTCTACACTTCACAACTATTCCCACTAGTCTAATCTTCTCTCTGCCCTTAAGGGTTCTTTCAATCTAATCCTATTTTTGCTCTAAAAAAACCCTCACTGAGCCCTTTTTCAAGGATTGGTCACTTAATGACACATCAACCTTTCAAGAGGACACATGAGATTTTCCCCAAAACACAGAAAAAGAACTGAATCAGAAAGATGAACAGTGATGACATATTTTAATCAAAACCAAAGCGATAATCTGTAGTGGTCAAGACTAGCATACCTACAGAGCTAATTATCATTGCCTTCAAACATGGGTAGTGGTAATAGACTGAGGAAAAGCAACACTACACACACATAGTATAAGGCAGTAGCAATACCTGCTTTGAATCCTCCTTTAGAGTTGGCTTTGATAGTGCTTTGAACTGCTTGTTTGCACAAGGACAGTTCGCCTTTATTCCCCATTTTGTTCTTATGGAGTGAACAATATCACCAACATCATAGAGAGCTGAAAGAAGAGAGTCATTAGTGAGCTCACGTGTAATTAGAACATCCAGCATTCAATAACAATGTTAAAGAAATTGTGTATGCTACATAGGTAAACAATAGTACAAAACACAGTTCATTATTAAAAAAGAAATTTTGCTACTTTGTAGAAGTCAAAGGTAACAAAATTTGTACCAAATCCACAGATCTTCCCAGTCTTTGGACTATAAATACTGAGCTTCTCCAAACTCATTACAAAAAACCTCAATCTCATTCAGACAACACCAGCAACATAAAGACAGCAAAAATCTCTAAAAACCTATAGTGCTTTTTTCATCACAATGAAGTATTTAAAATACCTTTTCCAGGAATTATTTGTGTAGGCATTAGATTCTCTGGTTCATGTACCTGGCCCTTCACACATTTAAACCAAGAAAAAGTATCCGAGTCATCATCTGTAAAACAAAACGATTCAATAATTTTATTAGTGTATTTTTCATCCTTCTCCTCTGGAAAGCTACATATTTTACTATTACTGATATCTCAAAGTGTGGGTATACAACATATTCTTGTAATTGGGAAAGCTCATTACCCTGTTTAAGGTTGTTAACAAATTTAACATTAAACATACAGGTTTTATTTTCCCTCTCCCTCTTTTGTTTGAGGTAGCAATGCACACTGTCACCTTCATGTATGTTTTTTTTCTTCATCCGGTAACAGTCCACACACACGCCAAAGCCACACTTAGAGCAGACCCAGTGAAGGTTGAAGATAGTGGTGTCGCAGACATCACACATCTCTCGAACTCCACGAACGGCACGCTTCCAGGCTACCTGTCCTGTGGTAATTACAGGTTAGTCAGTGTTAAACAAAACACTTGCATATTAAATATAGCTACATTTACACACTTTAATGATGTAAGACGCAGACTCGTTTTTGTACTGGAACTCCAAAACAAGGCCTCAGCTGTTGCAGATTCAGAATAGCAGGTCCAGTCTCTAAGCATTTTACTTTCTCCTGTGCACCACCACCTACAGCTCTTACTACTGATACACAGTTGCCCACACTGCTCACATCCTCTGAAGCAGAAATTCCACAGCTACCCTAGAAAAAAATTACTACTACCAAGCTAATCTTGACATCGAGCTTGCCACAACCAGCATGTCGTTATTAAGGACCACACTTTCATGCTTGCCATTGCAAAAAACTCACCACTGCTGCTCAGTTTTCTACTGCTGAATTTCATTATATTCCACTTTTCATCAACCCAGGTGACTTCCTGAGTTCACTGAAAAGATTAACAGTAACATCCAAAAAACACAAGTCCTTGCAGGGCTGCAGTACTGTAAGAGTATTTTAACCTGCTCTTCATTACGTTGCAAAGTAAAAAGTTAGACTAGACAGCAAGGACACATCTGCCCCTCCTACCTTCTTCCACACTTGCAACTTCTCTGAAACTTTTCTGCCCACAACGTTTCTTAGTTTTAAACACAAGTGATGCCAGACTGTGCTCTAACTTAAACTAAAAAAATCCACACCAGGTTCCAAGACATCTGTTGCTCTTCTGTAGAATGTCCGTTAACTATGTATGGAACAAAACCAGAATAGCTTGGCATAAAAATTGTTCTTAAGTAGGAGGTAAAAAATGTTTAACTACTTGCTTCAAAATTCTTCCAGGAGAAAGAGGTCTAAATAACACCAGCTCCATTCTTCCTGCCTTTCAAAAAAACCCACACTACATTTACCATTTTTAGGCCAATCCCACAATTACCTCAAGATGAAAGTGTTATCATCACCTTTTCATGTAAATTTCTCATTTCAGTTTTCTAGGCATTCCCTTTTCCACATTCTTTTGTTTTGCAGTTCAACATCATTTCCTGTCTACCTAGGTTCCCTTTTGGCACTTGATGGCTGAGGAACAATGTGACCTAAACAAGCTGTTCTTTCTGCACTGGTCCATCTTTTGCTACACAAGTATAACTTCTCTTGTACTTGTCTACTAAACTTTCCAGGAACTCTTTAAGGAAGTCCTCCCGTATAATTCTCTCCTTCACTCTTATTTTTCTTGTGGCTTTATCTACCAGTTAGATAACTCAAAGAGCAAAGGTCAAAGAGCAGAACTGATCCCCAAGAAATACTGTGGGATACAAAAATATTCAAACATAAGTGTTCCCTAAATAGTAGTAACTCAGCAAATTAGTTGGACAGTTTGTCAGAGACAGAACTTTTTATGAAAATATATAGACCTCTGCCAAGAGCAGCTTAACTTCGAAGAGATGAATCTACCTTTTTCCTGTGCCAACAGAATGATCACTCTTTCATTGAGCTGTTGAAAGCAGAATTAATATCTAGACTGTAAAGTCTTTTATGCCTATGCAAGACATTAAAAATATTCCCCATTTAAATACTTCCAACAGCCAAGGCAATAAAGAATGGAAGATTAATTCATACTATGCTCCTTTCAGACTAACTCCAGAACACACGTCTCCATGTTTCTGGCAGGTGTGCTAATAGAGGTATCCTCTGCTATTAAGAAACACAATACTTCCTCTTTGTATCACAAATTCCATCCCAATTGTCACACTTCAGAAAGTGTTTCAATATTGCAGTCTGTACATCTCACTCTGGCTATTCATACTTTGGCTCCATGGGCTTGAATGCGTTTCAATTTAAGTGAAAAACTGAACCTGCAGATCTCAAGTAGTCTATAGTAGACAATATGGCAAGCATTCCGTAAGCATCTCAAGTCTTCCCTTCCCTTCTGAAGGATAATCAAAACTGTTTGTCTTCTATTCAAAACTTTAAAGAAGCGACTAGCATACTGACATTATAGAACATCAATAGAACGCAAATGCTGAGGACGCTGGGCAGACAGTCTTCCAACTGCACTGAATTTCAGTCATGCACTTATAATCCAAAAAAAACAAACATTGTTTTAAGAGTCATTCTGTTCTTCAGAAGTGATTAGACAAGATCATAGCCATCCACAACTATCTAGTCCTGTTTGCTGTGGACAAAAACTCATTCAAGGATACTAGGTTTGCCTTCTCTGCAGTGAAGTTATCCAAACAGTTACTCCACCACTAGCAACTCTTTGGTCTATTCCTAGTAGGGCTATACATAAAAATTACTTGAAACAGTCCTATTGGAAAATTTCAGGTGGACGAAAAACATTTACTGACTTAACAGGCAGCATTAGGTCCATTATGCAAGAAAGACAAAATAGGACCAAAGCAATCTAACAATCCGTGCAGTCAAAATGAAAGCTTTCTCCTCATTTATGTGCTAAGAACAGACTGCTGTCAGCAGTATGCTGGGGTGTTTTAAGGGTTTTTTTCCCCCCAAACTTTGTTTCATAAAGAAAAGACGCTGTATAACAGGAAGTCATTTGATGAGGAGTCTTCTAACAAAGAAGGGTAAAATTACTTCAGCCTTGTCTGTAAGTGATGTTGTTGAGACTAGTTCACACCAGCTCTTAACAGTTGCCAGTCTTTGAGAAGACAAACACTGAAGTCCTACAAGACATTTCCAAATACATGCAGCATATTCTGACAGGTCAGAAGCCAGAAGTTTCACATACAGTTACTGCAGATGATTTTAATACAAATTGATCTTACTGTGTGGTTCAATTGTAGACATAACTTCTTTTTCGGATATTACTAGTTGACAAAAGTGGTCTCCAATGTTGGCTAGGATATACTTGGCGGTGTCAAGATCTAGGCCCACTACGTTTTTTGATAAAGGCAGCCACAAGCTAATAGCCTCAGGGTCATACTTATTCGGAGTTAAGAAGCCTTCCTCACGCAGTATGCCATGCTTATTAAACTGTAACCTAAGGAAAAAAGAGGAGAAAGAGTAAAAATCCATCATCTCAAAGAGACAAGAGATGCACTTGTACAGGTAACAGTATCACCAGATAAACACCAAATTCAGACTGCAGATTTCACATTCAAATGATAAGGTAAAAAGCCATCAACTTCAGATTGTAAACTGGAGGACTCGGCTGCTTTGAGCTGCACTGTACAACTGGATTTTTACCCTACAGAGACAAATCGGTGTAGTCTCTTATCCTGGTCTCAAACATTTCTGAATATTTCAGTAAGTATCAAGTTGTGTCAAGATTTACTCCAGTCAAATCTCTAATCTGAGGTTCGATTACAGATTAGCAACACTTTTATACCCTTAGCTACACTATGCGCAGCATTGCAGTGTCAGAATAATAAACCTCAAGAAACAAATGAAAGAGTAGCCATTCCACCCAAACCCCACCCCCACCATGATCTTTGCAAACTTTCTGCTTTCAGCTTTATCTTTTAAAAAAAATAAAAATGTTCCTTTTAGTCTACCTAGTCACTCAGTCATTCCTCTGAAAAAAATCAAAGGGAAAACAGAATAATCTTCCCAACTCCTTTATGGTAAGTAATATAAGTAAGTGTTATCTTCTTTCCATAAAAAACAAAGCTAACATGAGTGGTGGTGGGGAGAAAAAAGGAATCACGTAACATCTGGACACAAGATCAAATAGTTCATGGAAAATACACACAACTTCAAAACAAAGCAAAAGACACATTAAAAATTAGATACTACAATTTAAAAACATCCAGCCTGTGCTTACACACAAGCTTCAAGTAACAGTTTTAACACCCTTTTTGAAAAGTTTCCTCATGGTGTCTTAAGAGCTACCGAGATAAAATATCAAGAGACTGTTCAACTCAAAAAAAAAAAAAAAATCAGGCTCTGGGGACATGTAGGTGGTGGGTAAAAAATCTGAATCTGCAGATTAAGCTTGAAAAAGTAATAATCACTCTGCAGTCACTGGGTTTTGCTTAAAGTTGCCTTACTGCTGACCCTCTTCCATCTGCCCTCCTCAAACCCAACATGGCAGACTAAAGATTAAAGTGGCACAAATTCTCAAGTGTAAAGTAGAACAAAGAACTGAGCAACACAATGAAAATTACTACTTAGCTTATCACTATTGAATGGCTTCATCTGAAAGCTCCTAGCCACACATACATATCCAGAGCTGCAGATGTAACATCTCCCATGTCCAGCTGCTAAGCTATCACAGTCATGCATAGAATCTTCCTTCTTACTAGTATCTCCAGTAATACTGAGCTGCAGCACTCCAACTGCACTCATGTTATCCCACTGGCATTCAGCCCAGAACAGCAACATAAAGAACGCAAAGTGCTGCCAAAATATTTTCTGCTCAGATTAAGCAGTTATAAAATTTCTAAAGGGCTAAAAACACCCACAGGCAAACTCTCATTAGTCTGGTGCATTAGCTTACAGCTGAAGAGCAACACACCAACACCTAGTGATTTTGAACCAGAGACGTAACCAAGATGATTTTTTTTCATCTGTCCTGGAAGATGAAGTCCATGCTATAACCAGCAGTGAGCATAACAGGTAGGAAGGTCAGATGTCCAACTCAAAACTCAGAGCAAATCATTCTGACTTCAAAGACTATCAGGGTCTATTCTAGTCAAAATCGTCCTTACCTTCTAAAGTGAAAGAATCGACAAAAGACAGTGGAGTCTTTCTGATCCTTGTTCTTACGATAACTGTCCAAACGACATTCCCTGCATTTGTGCAAGTGAGGTGCAATATTATTGCAGGACCCATCCTGTACAAATGCTTCTCCACTTTGCTGCAGCCTCTTCACTTCAGAAGCATCTGATAAAATTGACTTGCGAACAATTACTGCAGAGAACAACAGTGTGGATTAGACAAGCTTCTGTTTGTCATACTAGAATGTAACCAAATGTGGTGAAAACTCTAACAACTTTTCTTATGTGTTTTATGTTATATTAACATAAAGCTATACTAAAATACTTGCAGTTAGCAGGAATCTCTTTGCAGGTCATTCTCAAGCTATAGTTTCCCTGAAGTCACTCTGTAGACCCAAGCACTAGAGGCCCTTTCAGTCCTCTACAGAGGAAATATTTTGAAAGACCCTCTGCTTTTAATGCGAGTTATTTAGCCATCAGGAGTACCTGAGCACCGAGTAGACAGGGCCATGAAGCAACCACACTTCACAAGTACAGAAGACTGAAGTACAACCCAGACAGTTCTTATCCTTTTTTCCCCACCCTTTGAGATGCAACAGCTTTCAGCATCTTAGTATGACAGATGCCAAATATATCTCTTCCACACTGTAAGCGAGTCCTAGCAGGGCACAACAGTGACTGTGTGGCTGGCTGTGTACCAGTGTTAATTATGGAATAGCACATGGCAACCCAAGACCAAGCACCACCAGATTAGAAAGGAAGAGGAGGTGGGTGTGTAGGGAGATTCCCAAACACCCCAAATGATCAGCTATCCTGCCTGCTGTGCTACACAGTATGTAACATCAGGGGTCCAGCTCCTTGAATAGCTACAGTCTTTCCCATTCTATTCCAGGTGACAACATGAAAAATTTGCCAAGTGGAACAAGAACACAGAAAACAAACAGGGAGTGTTAGTTTCAAGATTGTTTCTTGATGTTTTGGCTTGTTTCCAGAACAGTTATTAAAAGAAAGCCCCTCTTCAACAAAACTTTACTGAAAACAACTTCCACTGCTCACAATACTTAGAAAACTTGGCTTGGGTTTTTTTTAAACCTTGGTCCTATCTCATTAGGCCATCAGCATTTGCATTCCAGATCAATCTTGCTTTTGTATCTGCACGGTCTTGTTCTTGCATACATTTAGTAACAACTTATTTCTAGAAATTAATAGTTGGTCCTTTTCCTTTGTCAGGAAAGGATGTTTTCCTCAAACTTGTTACATTTTCCTCATTAAAAAACCCCACAAAATTACTCAAATTGCAAAGTGACCTACACAAACTACTAATCTTGTGTACATTATAAAGGACATACTTACATGCAGTTGCACAAGAACAAGGATTTCCATCTGACAAAGTCTTAAAAATACTTACTATTATCATGGAGTTTGGCACTTCCAGTCCAAAAGCTTTCATTTTCATTTCTATCATAGAAAATTTCATTTGAATTTCTTCTAGTAAAAAATTCCATGTCTGTATGTTCATCAGTCTTGTTTCCTTTGTGGCTGTTTTGGCTCTTGCAATTGCTTTGTGATTTAACTCCAGACTCAGTAAAAGAGAGGAGATGAGCATCTGAGGTTGAGGGTCTACAATCTAAAGTCCGCTGTAGTTCAGCAGTGCCACTGACTCTGGGTATTGCTGTGGAAGAGTTAAGATGTTGCAGCTGTTTTATGGAAATGCACTCTTTTGGAAGGTTTGTTGCAGGCTTCAGAAGAGGTTCATTTGTTTTTTTCAGGCTGTTTCCTTTTCCATTAGCTGCATCAGTCAAAGATGAAGATCTTAAGGTTGTCAAAGATGTATATTTGCCACTTTGATCATTAAGATTTTGTGTTTGTTCTTTAGATATAAACCCCACTTTTGTTAAGGCTGTCATATCTTCCTTCAATGGTTTAATTCCAGTATTAAGACAAGAAGGATGAGTATCCGGTAAGCTTCTTCTACACGAACTGAAACATATTACATGCAATAATTAGACAAAGAAAAAAATGTCAAATGAATCAGGGCAACAGCTGCTTTAACAACTCAAACTGAAAGCTTCACAGAACAAATTTAATAATGTACTTTGAATTACTATTGTTTAAGGTTTTTAAATTTTGTGTGAGGTTAAATACGTTTGTGGTTTTGAAGGGTTTTTCCTCATTTAGTTTTTTAATGGGCAAATTTTTTTAAAGGGATAGACAAGACGATAAAGCTGTATGCACATGTAAGCGCACACAATTTCAGCACTGCATCTACTCCACTAACTCTTCTCAGAATGAAAGAGTTACTTTCTCATTTTCTCTATGCAACACCTCTATAAACAAATGGACTTTGCTTGCATGTCTGTATGAGATGATTATAATACTCAAAAGAATTCCTGACTGACACTGCAATTCCATACTGGTTCAATATTGGAGACAGAAACATTGCTCAAATAAAAAAATATTTCCCAATATATCTTGAGATACATACACAAAACTGATCAGGAAAAAAAAAAGCCCTAAACCACTTCTTTTGCAGCTCACAAAATGTGAGGTTTTGTGTCACACTATTTCTACCAGTGTAATAATTTTTGTGACAGAACTGGGAGCAGTAAAGAAGTTAAAAGCCACTGGTATTCAACAGAAATCTAACTGATCTTACAATGAAGAAGTAACATTGGCTTGTGACATCAAAAGGCAGCTGGCACAAGCAAGTACATTATGTATTCAGAGCAATTAAGTCTAACAGTCTCTATACCAATATTACAGAAGACTAATTATTATACAACTCTATACATATAAAATGGTCAGTTTGTTTTGCTACAAATGAGTAATTTTTGGAAGATAAAATGTCTGAACATAAACAGATTCCTTACCCCTGAGGAGTTTCTGCACCTAGGTTGGGTGGTGAGTTAGCCGGCAGTGGCAGACCCTGATGCCTTTGGTCTTTATTAGCAGGAGTACACCCTAACAATGCTTCATCCAACACTGTTGGTACTGACTGCACATGCCCCTGACCTGGAGAAACCTAAGAGGGAGATTTTAACAGGAAAATACAGGTTAACAGAAATATTTCTTTGCAAGCTCAGCAAGAAAAATACATTGATGTACTTCCCACCATGTTTAATACAGCTCATTGAAGACCATTCCTCACTCAGTCAGACGACACAGAGACCTTAGACTATGCATTTAAACCTTAGAGGCCCCTGAAACTCTGGGGAAAAATTGAACTAACACAAGCAAACATAAAACCGTTTTTGTAGAAAAGCTTTGGTATTTTAAAGTGTTTTGGTCTTCATAATTGAGAGTGCAATGAAGTTTTTAAAAGATTTAGCATAATTAGAATTCAGAAATAGCTTTCAGAACCCATACCAAAACCCTAGAGAAAACTGAAACTGTAAATTTAGCCTGACAACATTCCCAAAAATCTAAATGTGATCTTTCCTGTTGTGAGAACATGTTTATACCAGGATTCTAGATTTTGTGCTGGTTGAATCACCAAACTTAGAAATCTACAGTTCTTTTAGGAACACATCAGGTTTACCAAATTAGCAAGTGTTTTTAAAAACAGTGGTTTTCTATGGGGCTCCTTCCTCAGCTTTAACGTCAATAATTCCACTCCCACACCTTCAATTTACTGCTTCAAGTTGCACTACAGACTCATTAGCATCAACAACAAAATGTTCCCTTTGTACTTTGATACAACACAGCTGTCAGGCAATGAGACAAGGACTCCTCCTCTCAAAAGATGCTGGGAGTCACTAACTGCATTAGAAATCAGAGTACTATCACGTACTAAATCAAAGAAGAAATATTGTTTCATCTTATAACTCCCACGTATTCACATCCACCAAAATCACAACATTTTCTGTTTTTCTTGATCCAGGCCCTTGAAGGAAGGCAAATTAGAAGTGGCTTCACCACTTGAATTAAAACCTACAGTGAAACAAGCTCTGAATTCAGACCATAGTAACTCTTGTGCAAGACATTTGGATTGCAAAGAGCAGCTTTGTGTTTGTTGGACAGCTCAATGGCTGAACACATTAAAAGCTAAACAAATGGTAAACTGGGCACCTAAAAGGTGCTCAGGCAAGGAGGTACAGAAACAGCATACAACTGCAGTGCCCTGGCTACCTCATGTTAATCTGCCATCCACTCTTTATGGTTTAGCAGCAGAACACGTAAGATAGATCTTTCATTGAGGAATCTCACACTGTACTTTCTACTTCATGCTGTACTTTTGTTAAGTTGCTAAAGATAAATAAATAAAATGATATCCAGTCACTAGCCAGGTCTACAGAGCTGACTCATCAGGACTGCACATAAGCAAAAACTACCCAAAACAAACCCCAACCCTACCAACCCCACCACCACTCTAGAGCTTCCAGAAAGGTAATTTCTGGTCTAAAACATTAGGGTAGAATTATAGGGAATGTTTAAAGAACCAGCCTTTAGCCAAGCCATTACTTTGCACTTGCATTTCTGTACTCATGTCACCAAGGTCACCTTTTGACCTTTGAGACAGTTGTCTTAGATCTCAGTGATACTTGGCAGGTCACTCAGAAAAGGCATTAGCATAGGCATGGAAGTAATAGAAAAAGTGATATTCCCTTTTTGTACTGAAATAACATTTGCCCCAATTGCTGCTTGTATAGTTTAAATCCACATAGCACAAAAGTATAGCCAAAGATAATAGGGTTTAGGTACAAAAAGCAAATGAAAAGTAAAGGTTCTAAACTTGAGAACTGCTTTGTGGGATTTTTTCCCCACTACACAATACATGACCAGGCAGGTAAACTAAGCAGAAGGAGGGGGGCAAAATGCACACTTAATAACAACCCCAACCACCTTCAAGGCTCAGTAACTTTTTCTCCAGTTATCACAAAGTAAGATGTTTTACCCATGCCTAGACAAGTTTCAGAGAACTCAACACACCCTCACAGGGATTATACTTATTACTCCACTTTCCTATCTAATCCTTATTTAAAGGGTTCTGAGAAGTGACATAACCATTACATAACAGTCAAAGGGAGACAATACCTCAGTAGAAGACTTTGTGTGTTTAGCATCAACACTTCCATTGTTCTCAGTTGACTTCCTTTTCACACCCCCAATTCTTTTAGGTTTATCTGGAAGAGAAGGTGATCAATATTAGCCTATGTATTGCATATAAGCTATTTAATGTTTGAAGGGCAAATAGTGATTGTTCTTACCACTTTTTCCATTGTTGTCATATATGATTTCGACATGAATTAACTCTGGATCCAGAGTTTTTAAAGCTGGTATCTTGGAAAGAAACAAGAACACAGAAGCAGCCATTTAAAGAGGTGAAAGGTATTGTTTGAATATATTTACCTCAGAAATGGTGCACAGACTACACTTAGACAATTTCTAAGTTCTCTGGATAAAACCTGAGTTTAACAAGGTATGATGATCACATCTCAATGAAAACACAATTATAAACTGGTGCTTCATGGCACTATTGGCAGAGCACAGAAAAAACCAGAAACCAGGCCCGTATATGTACCTCACTCTTCAAATAAACACATCTTCCTCATTTTGTATAGAGGGAATCTGCCATTTGAAAATTCTACTGAAACACTTTGGATTAATAATTATTCTGCACAACAGTGATCCCCATTTTCTGTAAGCTTATTACAGTACAGACAGAATCAAAACTGGTTTTCATGGGTGTATAAAAACAAAGTTCATTCCCCTTCTCTATTTGTAAACCCACAGTAATTAGTTCTTACCTCCTGACAGTTGACCTCTAGAGTTCTTGTTGCTGGATTACCATTGACAACAACTGCTGTGAACCACTGAGTGGATGGGTCCAGGCTATAGATTCTAATTTTTGAACCAATTATATTTTTTCCACCTTACAATTTGGAAAAAAATACAAGAAAAGGAGCTTAAGAAAGAAGGAGCATGAAAATCATTAAAGTTACCAACATTATTTAACCAACCGTAGTGCACACAAGATGTAACTCAGCAAAACTGAGATGAGAGACAATTTCCACTTAGTTTTCTATGGGGAAGCACGATAAACTGTTCCAGCTACCTCCTTTTAGGAATAGCTCAATCAAGTTTTCTGGATGTTAACACAAGCAGCAGAAACCAGACTGACTTTCAGATGTCAGACAGTGAGAAAGTTTAATGCAATGAAGATTCCGTAATTAGATGTGCTTTTTCCACTGTACAGCATTGGAAATGACAACCTGCAGTTGCAGTATTCACCCTTCCATGCAAGTAAGATATTGCTTGCCCATGCAAGCACCTGACTGTAAGTAGGCTTGGATGAAGACAGCAATTAAGAATTTGAAGCTAGCAAATATAAAAAAAAATTACACTTGGCTGAAAAAACTAGTGCCAGTATAAAACCTCAAAAGTTCTTGTAAACAAGCAGCAGACAGAAAAGTAATACAATCAGCTCCTGGAAACAACAAACAATACAAACAATTTCAATGATAGCCACTACACACTTCATATCTGATTCACAAGTGCCAAGTCTTCTATATTTGACTAAATCATAAACACACTCTTAAAAAAAAAGAGAACAATTCAAACCATTACCTCCCTAATCTTTCATACTTTTCATTCACCGATGAAGAAGTAGTATCAATATTTTAAATAAACCTTTTATCCCTAAAGGTGTAATTTACACCACAAGTTCAAATATTCCCCTTTTGACTTGAGTCTTTATTGCCAGATTTCCACCACAGAGTAACAGAGCATGCATGTACCTTGTACCAAGCGTGTTTCATCTAGGTGTTTCTTAACCAGAGCCTGAATTTCTTCATTAACATTTTGATCATCCTTAAGAGACAGCCGGGAACTGTCCATATCCTATTTAGGAGAAAAAACCATTAGAAGCTGGTATTAAGGATAATGATTTTGATTAACAAATCCTCATAATATCCAAAAACGAGATAGCAGCCACTCATAAAATTCAAACTCATTCTGTGTTCCTTAAACTCCTTGATTGCTGTATTTAGAGAAGCAGGTATTTCCCTACTGCTAATCTAGACCAATGATACACAAGCAACACTGAAGTGAGTTCTACACATCCAGTATAACGTTCTGAAAACAATCTGGTTCTTGTTAGCAGCATAGTGCAACAAAGCCAAGTTTAACTGAATCATCAACTTAAGTTATCCTGAGCAGTTGTAAATCCAAGTATTTGTATTTGTGACAATATTGCCAGAACCCAGTCCATCTCAAGGTATCATTATAAAATGTTCACATGAATGAAATTAGTCATCTATATCTAAATGAATAATATATAAAGACATGATGATTACTAATGTTTTTCCTTGTTACCTAAAATCAGAATCAGTTCTGAAAGTCAAGAAGCTTAAGTGAAAAGCTTAGAGTAAGTTTTTACCATTTGCTCAGTGCGCTAATAAAAGATTTTTCATTGCTTTTGTCCCAAGCACTTGCCAGAAGAACAATCTTCTGCACTGCAGTGCTGAGATAAGGCTTCTGCATTAAAAAAAAAAAGTATCTCCACTCTGTTGTCTTGCCTGTGTTGGCTGAACAATGATCTATAACTCAAATTTACTTTTAAGCGATTCTTTTGTTAGCTTCACAAAAGTTGTGTATTTGCTAGCTGTTAACCACCTGAAATAAAACACTAATGATAGAAATACCAGCAGTCTCAACATAGGATATTCGTTCAGGTTTTATTCAGACTCTTCTTCATAGGTTTCAGAAAAGGGATAAATCCCTTTATCATTAGCAGATAATATTCTTCAAACCAATCAACCAGATGGGGCAACTGTTTCATCTAATTGTCTTTAACTAATTTTCATTAACAAGCTTTCTTCCTGGTGCACAATAAAGGACAGTTTAGAATTAAGTGATGTGTTTCTAAAGCACAACAAAATTTATTCCAAGCATCCTGGAGATGCCTTTCACAGTAATGACAATCATGCTCACAAGAAGAAACCTGGAATAACTTCTTCCTTATCCCCACCATCATGATACAATAACATCAGCTCAGCTAAAGAACGGTCCTAGCTCTCACTCCCCAATCTTAAACGGCCATGTCCTGAATCAGCTTCAGGTTTTTACATCAACAGAAAAGTTACATTCAGAACCAGTATTGATAAGTTTGCAGTAATAAACATCTACTTCAACGTTTTACCCACCTAAGGTTTGCATTTAGGATACATTCATTGACATCTCTTAAATATGAACCCTTATGACAAGATTACCTGAATGGGTGTCAAAAGGTCTTTAGAAAGAAAAACACATCTCTCTTCACCAAGATAGCGTATGGAAACCATTGATCCCAAACCTGCTTTGTCCACCAAGGATTTATAAGTCTAGAAAAGTGATAAAATACGTTATCAGAAACAGAGTAAGAGAACCTCATAATTCCCCATTTGCATTTCAAGTAGTATTTTAGATTTGCATCTCATTGTTCAAATACATGCAACTCTTGAAACAAAGCAAGTTTCTAATAAAACTAACACATATGAAGAGGTTACTGCACCATACTTGAGAATAATTTCATTTATTAGAATGAGTGGAAATTTAGTTCAGGTCACTAACCATCATCAATTGTCTCCATATGAAGAATTTACTGATTTTAAGAGTTCTGTGTTAATGGGATACCCTTCTCCTAGTAGGCTGAAGGTGTAACCTGCGAATCAGTGAAGGGCTGCTGCAGGACTTAAAAGTTCTCAAATCTCACGTAACTCTGACAATATATTGAGGGCTTAGTTTGGTTGTCTATGATGACTTGGACAAACTTAGAGTTGTTAGGCTCCACAGCAGAATGATGTTGTGTTCAGTTATACCAAAGACTTTAAGAACAGACAGAATTCTGTAAGAATTCATTTAAAAGCTTCTGAACTCTTCCTGATACACTCAAGATTCAGTGATGTCTAGTCCTGCAGCAACAGTGGGTAGGCATCAGGAGCCTGGGGCATCACAAGTAGCAAAAATGACTCCTCCCTATACCAGAAGTACAATTGTGACCCATTTAAAAGAATCAAAGAAAACCATTCTGTTAAGTGCATGTGTCTGGTTTTCCAACGGACTGGTCTCAAGCAAAGAAAGACTTATTCCCCTTGGTTGTTTTCACTTCATTTACAACAGCAATGGTAAAGGGGCAGGAAAAAAAAGTCCTTTTTGCCAAGGCAAGCTCCAGTATTCAGTTTTGCCTTATCCTACCCTACATCATCCCTCTGCTATATGAAATTTTTAACATGCACCCTGCATGAACTGACACTTCAAACACATCACAAAGGTATATTTATGCATAGCAAAAACATCTATCCAGCAAGAACTGTTCAGAAAGGGACAACAGCAGATTTTAACAGTAGGTTTTCAAAACATCATTTAGAAATACACAGGTGAAGAAATAAAATTCTTGATTCATCATTTCACTTCTTCTCACATCCTATATGGCCTACTTCCAACAGATGTCTCAGGTAAGCTTTAAGAAGATTCTCAGGTAAAATGTAGCAACATGAATTGCAATGAACACTACATAAACACATACATACAATAAATTTAAGAGTATTAAACATGCATGACAACTTCAGCATAATTAATATTCAACATGTTTACACCTTCCTTTATTTCACACCTACTTTTATAAGCAAAGATATTCAAAACAGCTCAGTAAAACTACACTGGCTGAACATCTTAAGAAGTGTTCCCTGTTCAACACTACCAGCTGATTTGCCCAACCAGCCAGATAGTTACAGAAAGTTTACTACTCTGGCTTGTGCAGCATAGTGCAGAAAACCCAGATCTCATAACCCATCTGTGCTAAACAACCATCACATAAGTAATTCATATTTTTTGTATCACATGAAGAATTACAGAAGAACTGACAGCACTTGAGGTAGAATAAAATAAGAATTCAAGATAAAAATAGAAGCTATCCTTAGAAACCTATTATTTACCCTGTTACTCTCTATTCTTAACTGCAACTTCGTGAAAGAACAAACATACATAAGACTAAGGGGAGAAGGAAGATGAAATTAACATTGTATAGAAAAGCAGTTTGGGAAGGAAACAAAGTCATAAATTCCTGTATTTCCAGGCACAGCACTCTTACTTCACAGGCTTACAGGTTCTGCATGGCTCTAGTGGTAAAAGAGATTTAATCTCCCTTAGTCAGGCCAAGCATATACTCACCATTGCAGGCCACTGGACAGGAGACATAGAAGTGGCTGGATATCTTCTTTCAGCCAGTACTAGCTTCTGCTCTACCAGGAATGCTTTCATTTTATGGCTGTAGACTTCCATCCATCTTCTCTTCTCCCATGGCTCATCATCAAACTCTACACAGATCTACAGAAAGGAAACAAAATGAGAGTGACTAACCGTAAAATTCAGATAGAGTCCTGAAAAAGGATAAACATCAACTTCAAAAAAAACCCCCAACACATTAGAAGTATTTGAAGTACTTATAATACAAATAGTTTTACACCAATATTAACTTGTTTGTCACCGTTACTGTCACATAAAACATTAATATTCCTATTGAACTCTACACCTTTCCCATCTCAGAAAGTCCTCTGAAGCTCAAGGACAATTAAATGTGTACAAATGCTAGTGGTGGATTTAAATCTCAGGAAAACACAGCAAAAACTACCCAACCCAAAACTCCCAGAAAAAATGCTTCTTCTTCCCATAAAATATAACAATGCAGTCTAAATACATTTAATTAATTTAACCTCATAGCAAAGAAATCTCAGTAGAGTGAATCTTAGAAACATTCCCTTGTGTTTAGCTTCCCTTGAAGGGGAAAGGCAAGTAAAAGCACGCTACCAGACAGGAGTCATAAAACTAACGCAGAAATTAATTCAGTCGTTTTGAAGTTCAGGGAAACAATGAAAAAGATAACCAAATAATGTAAGTACATAACTAGAACACCTTGTTTTGGCTATAGTACCAACATTGCACAAACAGGAAAATACTTTCAAAAATAATTGAGAATCCTTATGTTCCGCACCTTGCTCCTGATGCTATTTGAAAAAAAAATTTTGAAAGATGAAATATTTCATCTCTTCAGCGGCATTTTTCCCCCGCAGTCCATTACTATTTGGGGTCTAACTATATACATTTCTCTGGCACAGAGCTGCAGGAGAGGAAAGGAGATGGCATGTGTTTTGGGACAAAAGCTCTCAACACCTCTATTGTCTACTTTGATTGCCTATTTTGCAACTTCTTTAACACTTTTACTGGAGAGCACACCAAATTAACCGCTTCTGGCAGAAGCCTAACCAATTACAAGGCTTACAAGAGGTCCCCAACAACACCTGACCTTCTTTTAAGTCCCACAGAAGACCTTTAAGAACTTTCTGCAGCAGCAACATCCTCCTCAACCCAAGCGCGGCATGGGCAGTGCCCGGCCGGCCAGCCGGAAAGTGGGGAAAGCTACAACTCTGCCACAGATCCACAAGAAGCAGCTTGGGCTCCAACAGTGAGGGCTCCTCAGAAAAAAAATTTACACTTTTGGTAAAGAGTTAGAAACATGATTTATTTTGATTTCATAAGTGGGTGCTTCAGTTAATCAGAGATGACAAAACTCTTCCCATTTAAACAGGAAAAGGCAAAGAAACAATTTAAACGGAAAGATGGTACTGTCTATGCTGCTGTAGTCCACCCTGCCCCCAAATTCCCTCGTAGAAACAAATAAGAGCCAAACCACGTAAGGATACACTTACAATAATGGGAGTTTTGTCCTCAGTGAGTACTCTGCATACTACAGTAATTTCCCAGACATGGTTGAATAGTTTTATTAACTACAGTTGTCAAATAGTCCCTTAAGAACTTCACTGTCAAGCTGTGAAAGTTGCTTGACACCCACCCAAAATACATAGTTAACAAATTACACTAGGCTTGCAATAATTGAAAGCAAGCTTAAAAATCCCACTGGTAATCATTACTAATAAGGAGCCACCATGTAAAAGGAGACCAAGAAACCTCCAACACCACACGCAAATTTGTTATGCCTTTCAAAACAGATGAAGTAATTATTCCTTACTCCAAAGGACAAGAAAAAACAGTCACCAATCCCAACAACACAGGAATGTTTTGGTTTCACCTCTGGAAATAAAAAAACCCAAACCTTTCACAGCTGCCAAGATTTTAGGTTACATTTAGGAAATACTCAGAAATAAAACCTAGACACAGAGAGTACAATAAAAACATAATTCAATGCACAGCTGGAAGAAAGATTATTTATAATTAGTTTGAGGTATTTCTGGCATTTGGACAAGTACACGGATGACTTTAGCCAGAGGTGCACATGTAAAGCAGGCAAGTTGACCAAGAAGACCTCTTTCACCCAACAACAGAGCGTGTACCTCTACATACCGATGTACACACACCCCCACACACGTGCTCGCACAGGAAGTTTGTAGATCACAAGCTAAGTGATCCCATTTTAGAATGTAGCTTTTTAAGTTCCCAGTGTTACCTTCAGATCTGGCTTGGATATGTCCGTGTGTGAAACTGCTCGGATCTTGCCCGACTTCCAGGGCCATTCTAAGACGCGACTTATGTCCCACGGCCTGTCCTCCTCCTCCGTCAGGCATAGGAACCTCTTCCCCACCAGTAGCGACCAGCTCCCCTCGAGCCTCAGCACCATTTTAACTCATCGGGAGGCCTCCAAGGAAGGAAAAAGACAGAAGAGAGAATAAATACAAGAAAGAACAAGGTGGCGGTGAGGTGGCAGGCCCCGATCCGAGCCCTCCCACACTGGAGGACAGCACGGGCGGGAGCAGCGCTGCTTCCCCCTTCTTCTTCTTCCTTCCCCTCTCTCCAGCCCAAGTCCCCACGACCCCGGCCGCTTTCCTGCCCTCGGTACTGTTAATCATTGCCTCGGTATGGGGGTAGGAAATACCAGAGACTGCTGCAGTGCTGCTCCAGCTCCCAGCGCGGCAGCTGCCACCCAGCTCCTCTGCCCGTCCTCACCGCCTCTTTGTTCCCCCCTCCCGCCGCTCAGGGGGACGGCAGTTAACGGGAAGGCAACGAACGAGGGTACTGGGCCGAGCTCCTTGCGGACGCTCCCCCGCCTCACCGACAGCCCTTTCTCCCCCCCTCCCATTCAAACTCTCAAGCCTTGTCGCTATCCCTCACCTGCTTCACCTCTCCCCCCGCCCGCCCCGCGGCCACACACACAGCGCCCGCACGGGCAGCGGGCAAAGGGCTCCGCGTCGCTACCCTCCGCCCCCAGCGGCAGCCGCTGCGCCCGCCGATACAGCCGGGCCCTGCACACCCCTCCTCAGCCGCGCGCCCGCCCCTCACCCCCCATCCCTCTTTCCATTGGCTGTTCCACACCCGAGGGGCTGGACTGAAGGAGAGCCTCCCGCTGCGATTGGCTCGGAGGGGCGGTGCCCGCGCTCCTGGCCACGCCTCGAAACCGTTGCTCAGCAGATGGAGCTAAAAAAAAAGAGATATCCTTCCGCGGAGCTTCGAGTGAATTAGTCCGCCCTCCCGCGTCGACCAAGAGCCCAAACACGAGGCCGCATTGGAAAATAAGAAGTGTTTGAGGCCGCAACGCACCTCGAGGCTAATATTTATGGTTGGACTGAGCCAAGCCCTAAGACGTCGGGGCCGTCTTTGGTGACGGCGGAAGGATCCCCAAAAAGGGAAGAGGCGTGACTCGACCGCTTATACGTGCGGTTCGCGGCGTACTCAGATATAGCACAGGGGGAGGGGGTACCTGCACAGGCGTCGCCGCCGCTCTGCACCTGCGGGGGCGCTGCGGACAGCGCTCTGCGCACGCGCACACGGGGCAGGGCCGAGTCTGTGCACCTGCGCAATGAGGAGGACGGGGGTGGCCTCCAGGCCGCCATCTTGTGTAGCCACCTTTGAGGCTGGGGGCAACTGGGAATGGCTGGGCCCTGCGTGGCAGAAGAAGTGGAAGAGGATAAAATAAGACATGCTAGAGGCACCTTGGGAGGATAATGGACTTTAGAGAAGGGCTAGGAGCAATTGAGGCAGCATGTATACTTCTTCTGTCGACAAGAAAATGGCTTCCACTACTCCACCAGTTCACACTCTCTGCTATCGTTGTCTTGTAAAAGACAGTAGACAATCATAGGAGAACCAAGATGTTAAATTGAGAATTACGAGTTTGTACACCTGTGATGGCCTAGCAAGTCAAGTATACTCATCTTGTTGAAGGTCAGTTCTTGTAGTCTTAAATAATCTGTATGAGCTCTAGTAATTCATATTATTTCCAGCATATGTTGAACTGGTCAATTCAAAGAAACTTATTCCTCCCTAAACAAAAGAAGGAGGGACTGGCCTTCTACAGGCCAGGACATGCTAGCAATTAAGGCTTCACGAAGGCATTAATCAAGAGCCTAATCTTGATCAGAAGATGGTAGAAGTTAATCAATGAGAGAACACAAGGTCTGTGTGATCTCTATCTGAACTCATTATATCCACATTATAACCTCACTGGAATTGTAAAAATCACACCCACAGGTCAAATAGTCCCAGACCCAGGCAAAGCCCCTCTCTACTGGTCATGCCTACTAGAAAGTCACTTTAAGTGAAAGATTATTTAGACAATTAGCTTCTAGGATTGGAGTTGTAATAGCCAGTAGAAACTTTGTAATTAATATATTCATCATGTTGATATGGGTTGTATAGATATAAAAATCTGCAATACCTAATCTTTGTGTGTAGATTGGCTGTTAATGCACCAGATGAAAGCATCTAGGTTTTGGGATAACAGCCACCACTCATCCCTCTAGTCTCATAGTCCTATGAAAGACTAGTCAAGGTTATCAGTGAACCAAATAGTTAAACTGAGAATAATTAGTTATCTGGTTGTATTCTGGAATGACCTAGCAAGACATACATAGTTATCTTTCACCATAAGACCTTCCTACCAGAGGATGTGAATGTAGGATGAACAGTGAAGAACATGCACAAGGCCAAGAAGCTGTTGAGTCATCCAGTTTCCTGGAAAACGGTGTTATTCAGCTTATGGTTTCTCTGGAGATTCTCCCATCACAAGAGTTCATAGAATCATGAAGTCATAGAATTATAAAATTATAGAGTCATAGAAACATTGAATGGTTTGAGTTGGAAGGAACCTCAGAGATCATCTAGTTACAAAATCCCTGCCATCCTCTCGCTTGACCAAATTACTCAAAGCCCCATACAACCTGGCCTTGAATTCTTCCAGGATGGGGGCATCCACAACTTCCTTAGGCAACCTGCTCCAGTGCCTCACCACCCTTCAGTGAAGAGCTTCCTCCTTAAATCTAATGTAAAGTGATACTCTTCAATTTTGTCTGAGCTTCAAAAATCTGTATCAAACAACAGCAAGGGCTCTTCTGTTGATGGGATATTTCTGCTACATTCTGGTGTCCTGCATTTGCTCAAAGTTTTTTTAAAGCTTTTCCCACCAATTTGCTTCAGGACTGTCCACTTGTCTATTGCTACGCTCAAACAAACACATTCACATACGAAATTGAAAGTCACAAAAGATTTCTTATGCACTGTAATGAGGGAGTTAGTGTATTTTTTGCCATGGAAATCATCAGGCAGCCCAATTTTCATGATAACTGTTAAGAGTTTTTCTGATTCCTAGCAACAAGAACTACTAATATCTAGCTTTTTTAGCAAACACTTTAAAGTCAATCAGCAATTTCATGTAGCTTGAAGGAAATACTCATTAACAGGCAGTGAACAAAAAAATAGGTACTTTTTCTTCTCATACGTAAATATTCAATATAGAGACCAGACTACAAAAGGGGATGTGTGATAAGATATTGTGTGACATGGGTCATATTTTAAACTACATAATTACTTGTTTTGTTGAGGATATTAGGCTTTCATTCAACATGTAGGTATACAATATAGGTGTTGTACATCCTCTTTATTTAAAGTGTTTAGTTTTGTGTGCATACAACACTTTGCCTTGAAGATATGCACACAGGAGGAGTGATATTAGGCAATAAAGAATCATATTAATCAATACAGTAGTAGATCAAGCTGTAGGTAGCCCTCCAGTTGCCTAATGCAATGGTTTTTTTTCCACATTAGCACCAGAATGAATGAGAGCTTTACAGACAAATTTGAAAGACAACAGTAGGGATTTTGTGAATGAGCAGCTCCCACACACTAAGAGTAGCACAAAGACTGATCAAAGATGTTTTAAGATGTGATGGTTTGGGTACATATCATTGGACCAAATGGCTGGAATCGATGAACTTGAAGGTGTCTTCCAACCAAATATATTCTGTGATTCTATATTATATGCTAAGAGATGAATCATCTGATCAAAACGTGATATCCTGAGCCCCACCAGAGTGAAACAAGTTAGCAGAGTCCAGAAGAGAGGATTATGAAGCAGACAGACTACAAGTTAGCAGGAGTCTGGGCAAAAAATCAAGCATTCAGGATGCAAACAAGCTTTCAGTCCTGAAAGAGCATAGGTACTCAAAACCCAGGTGCTAGAAATTGAAGCCAGATAATGTAAGATTTTAAAATTTATTTTATGAGCAGAGAAAATAACTAGCTACTTTTTTACTTCCTTAGAATTCTTTGTTCCTTAAAGAAGTTAGATCAGGTTGAGATACCATATTTAAAACTATATAGATTGCTTTAAATTAGAAATTTGGTGTAACCCATGAAGCTCTGGGTTGAAAAATGTGACAGATATAAAACTTTAAATTGTGAAAGTAAGTATCTCTGAATTTATTGCAGAGTTTTAGAGTATTTTAATAACAGAAGAGGATTTTAACAACAGAAAAATAAACACTTTTTTTCTTATATAATAATTTTATCAACACTCACAATAGTCTCCAGAAGAACTAATATCTGATAGAAAAAAAATACATATATATGCCCACATTCTTTCACACTGTCAGTAGGAATCTCAAAGCCTTAAGAAATAACTTTCAAACTAACACTGTGATGATGGCACAAATGCAAATATCCCACTCTGAACTACATCCATCACTCAATAAATTTGTATTTGAAGTACCGGCATCAGGGGCAACATAGTCATGGAATGAGGGAGGAGATTCTCCCCCTCTGCTCTGCTCTGGAATAACCCTACCTGGAATGTTGAGTCTGATTCTGAGGGACGCCAATGTAAGAAGGACATGGATCTGTTGGGGTAGGTCCAGAGATGATTGCAAAAATTATCAGAGGACTCGAGCATCTCTCCTGTGGAGACAGGAAGAAAGAGTTTGTTTTGTTTAGCCTGGAGAAGGTTCTGGGGCATCTTACAGTGCCTTCCAGCACTGAAAGGAGACATTTTACAAGGGTGAGAAGTGATACAAGGGTAAATGGCTTTAGACTGAAAAAGTGTAGATATAGAGTAGATATTATGAAGAAATTCTTCACTGTGAGGGTGGTGAGACACTAGAAGTGGTTGTGCAAAGAAGCACCTTCTCCATAGGAGTGTTCAAGGCCAGGACGGACAGAGTGAACCCAACTCATTCTATGATTTTGTGAGAAGAAACTAGTGCTGTAAATACATGGGACTACAAAGCAGCAAATTTCAACCTGTTCTTCTGCCTTCAAGGAGTCTTAGACATATTTTTTTACAGCTGGCTCTGCCTACAGGGTTGAACTGCTAATAGGTAAGCGTTTAGCTCCTGTTTGAGACAGGAGTATTCTATGCAAACAGATACTCTTTAAACAGTAACTTCAGAACACACTTGAGTACATTCTTCCTCTCAGCCTCCATTAAGCAACACTTTTCTCTTGTACATGGTACCACTAAAATAAAAGCATGAGAGGCTTTGGGTGAATAGAAATTTGAACTTAATAATATATGCCATAAAAATCAATATCCAGTTTTATAGCTAAAATTGCATTAAAAAGTCCACTTCCAGGCATTTAAGCCTAATTCTCTGTGTAGAAAATCTGAACGTGTTGTTCAAGTACTTGTGCTTAAAAATTGCCTTCACTTTCTAGAAGTATTTGGTATCACTGTCCGCAGACACTTTTGCAACAAAGGGGCATTTTTTTCAGAGTAGGGCCAGTAGCTAACAGTTACTGTCAATGTACTATATTCTCAGACTTTTTTCCTGTGATAAGTGACCGCAGATGATTTCAGGGCTCTCCTGTATTTTCAGGACAAGCTTACAAGTTTGTGTGCAGTTGCAACTAACAGTGGCCAGTGCAAGGACTTATGGATACAGTTTTTAAAAACGGTAACATTTAAAGTCTCTCCAGAGGATCCTTCAAACCCATACCATTCTTTGGTTCTATGATTGTATGAAGGGTATTTGTCCTCAATCAAAGCCCCTTTGGATAGGAGGTTTTATATTCTAAAAGGTTTTGTCTTCTAATGAGTAATGATGAAATTGTAAGAATGTTTAATTAAAGCAGAAAGTGCATGTGGTCAGATTACAAAATAGTAGCAACACTGACTAGAAGTATGGCTGTGGGAGATACCTAACAGATCCATTTCCACTGTGTGTCTTGAGATACAGTGCTAAACAATGAGTGATGACAGACTATCAGAATCTTCCTTAGTCTCTAGAAACAGACTGATGTGTTTGATTACTCCTTAAATAGGTAAGGTAGGTTGGTTACTACTTCTATTCAGTCTAGATCTAGTTAGAGCAAGAAAAGATAAAACACTGTATAAGCTCTTTCCTCAGATACAGTCATGTTACCTTGCATGGATCAGTTTTGCAAGACTCGCAGGACTAGTTCCAGCTCTGCTTTCCATGCTTATCTCTTTACCAAGTTATAGTAAATTACTTTATGTCTTGCCTTAGGTAATATTGTCTCCTTTTGTAAAGTTGAAGGAAGCATGTATGTTGAACCAAAGTACACTGTAGTGCTATGTCATTCAGTTTACTTGCCCAAAGAAAAATCACTTAAGAAATGCTGAATTTGCCTTTTTCCACTAACAACCATATTCTGCACTGGGGACTAATTTACTTTTCTTTTGCAAGCTATGAGTTAGTAGGACTACCACGATTGTAGATACAGGAAACTGAGAAGGCTTTCAGGAAGATAAATCAAGATCAACCATTAAATTTTAATTGACTATTAATTTAACATTTAATGATTAAATTATTTGCTTTGATGTTAAGTATTGTATGGGGATTGGATATTAAACTGTTCAGATTAATTCTAAAGTTAAACAGGTATTTATAGCTAGAGTGATGCAATAACTTTTAAAGAATAACCATGAACAAACATCAGACATGAAGTGTGGTTAGTAATTACATGCTGATTTTGTTATTCTTTGGCTGCTCCACGTGGAGAAGGAGGCCTGTTCTGGAAGAAAAATCTCTTTCTGTTCAGGCATGAATACACTATCAGTTAATAATTCCAAGGGTTTGGGTACCAGTATTTTATTAAAGAATGCAAATCAATATTATCTTGATAGACAGTGGCACAGGTTGTCCAGAGAGTTTGTGGAATCCCCATCCTTGGACACATTCAAGGCCAGGCTGGATGGGTCTTTCAATAATATGACCTAGTTGGAGATGTCTCTGCTCACTGCAGGGGGGTTGGACTAGATGACCTTCGAAGGTCCCTTCCAACTCAAAGTATTTTATAATTCTTTGGTAAAATTCAATCAATTCTTATAAATCACCAGCACAGCTGGAATGTCTTGGTGATGTTGCTACCCATGTGCAAAATGAGTTAAAGCTACACCATGAACTTCAAGCAACATTATTTAATGAACTGAGGAAAATTGTTCTTTGTTAATTAGCTTTACGTCCAAAAATGTCGCAACAAACTGAAAGCACATTGTGTTATTCATATGCTGGTACTTAATGATGTAACCTGGATTTGGCAAAGGGCAATTTGCCTTTATACCATTCCATGCCAGTGCCAAGGAGGATTAAAGTTTATTACAAGTTCTTCATGATGTTTCTTTTAAATCAACCTGTCTTGCAATTGAGGTAGCTCCCTTAAAGAAAAATTTACACCTTTTTCTTGTGCGTCTGACAAGATGTTTTGCCAACTTGGCCTCCTGGGCAAGTGTAGATGTCAGGTCAGTGAATCCCAGTCTAGATGATAGAAATTATCCTAATATTGAACTAGCCTGTTACAATGTTTTGTAGGATCAAATTTCAGGACCACATTTTTGTAGGACCAAAATCTATAGCACTGCTTTTGATATTTCAAAACAGTTTGTGTATTTTCAAGAAACTATTGGTAGGAAAAGAAGAAAGTTGCACCAGAAGAGGTTTACGTTGTTCATCAGAAAAAGTTTTTTCCCTGAAATGATTGTCTACCACGAAACAGGTTGCCCATGGAAGTGGTAGAGTAAGAATCTCTGAAGGAATTTAAAGGATGTGGTGCTCGGTGACATGGTTTAGTGATTAATGGTTGGACTTGCTATTCTTAAAGGTCCTTTCTAACCAAATCAATGTTATATTTCTATCTGGAACACTTTTGGGCTCTTTAATCTAATGTATTTTTTGCAAAATAGTGAACATTGGAAGAAGCAGTGCTTATTGTGACTGTGAGCAATTTAAAAGAGAACTTTGGTTGTTCTTGGATGTGTATTCACTTTAAGAGGTTCAACCTTTTGACTCCAATGGGAAGAGTCGTTTTGATGGGTAGGTGTTTGTGTTTTAGTGTTACACTTCAAATCCTTATACATCCCAGAGAACACGGCTTTCTTTTGTTCTGCCCCTTAGCAACTCTCCCTTGAACCAAAGTGATGAAAGTGTGTGGTTTACCTAGTAGTGCAGTAACTCCAATGCCAATCAGAAAAAAAACAACCTCTTTGTATCTTTTCATGTCAAGGTCAACTGAGAAATGCACCCTTTTTGTATTTTCTTTCTGAAATCTGCAAGTTGTCCTGATACAGTGTAACAAGGCTAAAGCAACACTACTAGCTTCAGCATCTCTGAAGCTAAAAAAAAAGGAAGAAAAAAAAGAACAAAGGGAAGAAAAAGGAAATAAAAATAAAATGAGAGTGAAACATCAAGATTCCAGATATTGGTGAATATAGACCTGGGAATTTTTTTATGAAAGTATATTGTTGAGTGTCACCCCTTTGATATAGAGCAGAACTGAGAGCTAGATCTGGAATATTAACACTAAGTGTGTTGCTAGGTAGATAATTTAATTCACCTGATTTCTCTGTAAGACGGGCATAACAATGACCAATCTTATGAATTGTTTTGTGTTGTGCACCTGAAGGGTGATGAATATTATAGCTACTACTTAAACATTGTTTTGATCTTTGAATTTCCTTTTAAACTTTAGTAAGTTTTTTTTGCTCTCTAATGCTATGGTGAAAAAAACCCAAAACAAACATGTTTGTGAAAAAGCTGCTAAGCATGTTTCCCAGAAGATATTTAATATTAAATTGGGATTGAGTCATCTGTTTCAGATAAAGAAACAAAGCAAGAAATAATATGAGAGAGTAGAGATTTTGGTAAAATACATTCAAGACAAAATCAAAGCATCTGATACACTGGTGATTTCTAACTGGCTCCTACTTTCCCTGGTCTCTCAGTCCAGAAATTTGAAATAGATTGTGATTTTTCTGCAGCTTAATTTGAGAGAGCAAACAACAGTATCACTTAAAAATAGGTTCAGCTGAAAGTTACAGATTGTTACTCTGTTCTTTGAATCTGAGCTCTCCTGCCATGACCCTGCTCTGCTAGCCACCAGGCATTGATACTGGCACTGGTATGATATGCTTATGATATGTTTCACTATATTTATCACTCTAAAGCACTTAGTAATTTCCTACTCTACTCTGTAAAGCTCCCCAAGTCAACTACATGCCAGTGAAGCTTAATAGGGTCTTTTCCCCAACCATCTCTCTTCACGGTTGTCAGAGAGTGGTGTCTGTTTTCTGAACCCTGGAATTCTGCCTGAAATTAAAACAGTAGTTCTACAGTATATGTCTGACTCCAGTGAAACCAGGAATTACATTCACTGATTTTTTTTTTAAGATCACATGTCATCCTGGTCTTCTCGTAAGAGAAAGATTGCAATCTGCCTTGCCTCTCAACTCTTATAAAAAGCATAAGAAGGCAAAATGGAACTGTTCTTGCTTCCCAATGTCTAATGCCCTAAATAACATAATTATGTAACTGCAGTTGTCCAGAAAAATGGAAGTAGCATTTTCCGTTTTCTTTTGCAGAGGAACACTTACCACAGCATGGGTTTCTAGTGCTGCTTCTTCCTCTCATTATGCACAAATTATCATAGAATAAAATTTATAACTGTGGTTTCCTAATGAGAGTAAAAAAGACACAACCAAGTTACTCCAGGATGTCCCTATTGTATGATAAACTTGGATATGTAAATGATGAGGAGTAGCTTCAATCCTGTATGTACACCCCAGGACAGCTAGAGATGGGTTTGTTTCAAAGGCAGGTAGAAAAATACTTTAAATGATAGTAATAAATTGCCAAAGCTGAGAGGGAATTTATTAATGCAGAGTTGAAAAAAAAACCCCTCCAGCAGATCATTGGAGGACTTTAAATTTTAGAAGGCATGATTGTGTGTCAGGGGAAGGCTTCCCTGACTCACACTAGGATAATTAGCATTTTGCCTCTGGTTGCAGCAGAGGTAGGATGTGTCTTGCCTGACACATATACCTGCCTGGTATAACATGTAGGTCACAAACTACCAATATAAAAAATACGCATTTAGTGAACTTCATCCACCAGCAGCATCTCATTGTCTAAGCTTACTCTGCAGGGAATGAAGAGAAGCATCTCCAGAAGAAGACTCATTCTGAAATAGGTTTCTAGAATAAGTAGGACAAATTATCCCTGCAAGATCTCTGGACCTCATTTGCTGTAGAGCTCTCTGATTATCGGCCTACGTTCCACACTTTCTTTTAGAGTAAATGCTGAACTAGAAACAAACATAAGGTGGGGTGATGCTTGTGCTACTGTTTGTTTTACACATTGTCACCCAAACTATTAGGCATTGAATTAATTTAATTTTTTTCTTTATCAAAAGCTCCTGTAAGTGAATCCTTGTGTGAGGCAGCAATGAGCTAATAAGCTATACAGTGTATGACTGCAGTTCACAGTTTTGCAGTGGTACAGATGATCCTATGGACATTAGAAGATTAATCGTAAAATGGTTTAGGTTGGAAGAGACCTGAAAGATCAGCTAGTTCCAACCACCCTGCCATGGGCGAGGACACCTCTTATCAGACCAGGTTGCTCAGAGCACCATCCAACCTCGAACAGAGGCTATAAAAGATGCAGAACACTAATGTATGACTATTTCATGGCACAGTGTGTCAGATGTTCTACACTACCTTTTCTGGATTTACCGTCATGCCTATATCCCTCCTTCCCAGATACATCTTGTGTAGACTCTTCTGAAGTTAGTAAAAAGTGAGTAGTGGAAATGGAGGCTTAACGAGCTATGGAAAGATTGCTTCATAAAAGAAACACAGATGTGCTGTAATTGTAGGGATGTTATGAGCAGGTCAGATCAACCTGTGGCTTAAAAGTGTCATGTTACAGCTGCTGTGTGTGGATGTTGCTACTGGTCTGCTGTATGGAGCTGGCATTATTACTTAACCTCTTTGTACTTGGATTTCACTCTCAAATATTTACCCACCTTTAAAAAGTACCTTCTGTTCTTCAGAGAAGTGCTAAATAAATAGGGTAGTATTGCCATCAGCAGCAGGTAATCCTGTTAATCTAGCATGCACCCTATGGTTATGCTGAATATGTTCCATACCACTAGATCACTATAGATAGATTAACAAAGGATATTACAGGGATTAACACTTAAGTAATGACTGTAGCTGCCCAACATGTATTTACTGTACCTCCAAACCAGAGTTTGAAATCCTCTTGCCTATAGTGAATAGAAGGAATGCACTTGGCTTCTTCAGGAATGAGTTTTCCATTCAAAATAAGAATGTCTTCACCTGGTCATTACCAGTGAGAGGTTTGTAATACAACCTGTTGCACAGCACTTTTGAGAGCTGCTGGGCTTCTGGCCCCACAGAAGAAAACTTGAGTGCTAAAAGAGCTTCTGGTCTGCCAATGGTGCTGGTTCTGCAGAGCTTTTGTAAGGTTAAAACTATATATGTCCCAGCTCAGAAAGTCATGTCTAGGCTACTTTATAAAATATTAACTGGAGACAAGGCTCTCCACAGGGTAATGTAACTTCAAAGCTGGATCTGCTTGGGTCTGGAGGTTGGACTGGATGATCTCCACAGGCTACTTGCCACCTAAATTATTCAGTTATTCTACAAAATCAGGTGTAGCCTCAGTAGCATGGAGCTCAGCATGAACTGAAAATTACCTCCTGGCTACTAAGGATATGCTTATGTAGCTCTCTGAGTAAGCTCTGTGTTGCTACAGCAACACCTTTATCAGTGCCCTAATCTGGAGGATTCTGGAAAGACAATATGATTAGGTGGCACGATATTCACCAGATATAGTCATATCTTCCCAGTTCTACTCTTGGAAGTACTGATCTCTGGCTTTATTTTATCCATTTCACTTGGCATTTGGAAAAACTCTATTATCTATCTAATAGACCTTGGAAGTGTTTTTGACAGAGGATGGTTGTTATGGAGAAGAGGTTGAGGTCATGGCTGAGGGAGAAGAGAGTACAGAAAACCCTCCATCACCTGCATACCTTGCAATTAAGGGTCTCTTACTGGAGAGTAAGGGAGGGAGAACATGTGCTTGCAAATACTTCTCTTATCATCTCAAGAAATTGAAACTTGCAATTTTCTGTCTGGAGATTGATAAGGAAGATAGAGATGGAGCACAAAGTCTTTTTTATTTTTTTTTTCTTTAGCAGTTGGCTATTTTCTTCTTTCCTCTGTGCTGAGCATTCACACTGGATCATTATTTGTGGGGAAAACTACTGACTCTTTCCCTGACATGCATCACTCAGTAACATGTTAGAATATACTCACTTCCCAGCACCAGGTGTTGGGATGCTCTGTACGCCATTCCCACATCACCTGCTCTGAGCTCTGCAAGTTATAAGTAGCTACTAGGCAAGAAACCATTAACAGATTGTAGATTCTCAAAAGAGAGTGACATTTGCAGGAATGGACTCCTCTATAAATAGCCTGTAGAAGGTAACTCAAAACCTCTTATCATAATGGTTGTATTTCTCCTTTGTCTTTTTCTGAAGCCACTAAGTTGTTTGTTTGGATCCTGCTTTTTTTTTTCCCTTCCATTTCAGTTTTGGAGCCTAGCCTTTTTTGTCCCTAGGAAGACAATTAATTCTTACTGCCACATAATGAGAGAGAGATGCAGGATGATGCTGCAAGTTTTTCACATACCCTGACTGCAGAGAAAAAGTGTAGTTATATAACTTCTCCATATAAAGAGTTTTATTTTCCCTGACATTTTTTTTTTGTTTTTCCAGAATTAAATAGATCCAGAACTAGCTTAGTCTGGTGAAATTTCATGTTCATGACTCTATGTAGCATAAAAGTCAGTGTGTTTAATATGCTCTATGCTTTGTCACAGCATTTCTCTTTGCATTTATAACTGGATGGCTTACATGCCTTGAGAGGAAACAGAAAACACACAAGGGAGAGGCAGGTGTATTGTGATCTGGTGGAGGAGGAGGAGGAAGGGGATGGTAGAAGCATGGGAAAACCCCTAGAGTAATGAGTGCACTTGCAGTGAGGTTGCTGCTCATCTGCAGGTACTCCTGAGCAGCTCCTATGGGAAGGCACCTTTACCGGGTGTGTCTATGCAACTGGTTTCCTTCTGCCTCCCTCAGGGCTTTGCACAGAATTGAAACCTGTAGTTGCCGCATCCTGGTTTGTGGTGGGATTTAATTGATTCCTGAAGGTCAATAGCAGCTTTTTACTACTGCTTAGCATGAAGTAGCATTTATATGGCTATTAAAGCATGTTTTTACACAGCCACAGTGCTACAGTTATTGCTTAGTAGTTTTACCTATGTAAGAGGAGACTGATAATCAGACCTGTGTCCATGATACCAAATTGGTTGGCTAAAGGCAATTCAGCAAGGGATGGTTAAAAAAGTCTACTTTGGTTTACTGTCTTACTGCCTTCAGTTTTTTATTGCATCATTCCACAGAGACAGCCTGTCTCTAGAAATGGCTAAGACCAGTCTCCAGCGTTCCTTGAACTTTCCCCTAATATAATTAGTGTATTGATAACCTCCTTCACATTCTTTCTGTTTCTTTGAAGGAAACCTCTCTTACTCTCATGAGAGAAGCCCATTTCACACATTATTTACAGCTTCTTGTTATCTTCAGCACTCCCATCTGCTGGGCACTTCAGCAAAACCTCAAGCACTGACCATATTTCTCTCAACATCTCTCTTTAGCAAATGTTTGCACTAGCTCCTAATTATCTTCCTTCTTTCTCTCTGTCTGATAGGGGCAGAAACATGGTTTACTCAGCTTTCAGTACATTTATTGTTGTATTGCAGTCATCTATCATACTACACAGTAATAAAATTCAAAAAAGGCCATCCTTCCAGTGCAAGAATGTAAGAACAGGAGAGGTGCCTAGAGACTGGAGGTTAGCAAACGTCACTGCAATCTTCAAAAAGGGTAGGAAGGAGGACCCAGGTAACTATAGACTGGTCAGCCTCACCTCCCTCCCAGGAGCGGTGATGGAGCAATTTGTTCTGGATGGTGTCTCTAGTCACACGAAGGACAAGAGGGTCATTAGGGACAGTCAGTATGGCTTCACCAAGGGAAAGTCATGCTTGACCAACCTGATAGCCATTTATGAGGGGATAACTGCGTGGACAGATGATGGCAGAGCAGTGGATGTGGTCTGTCTTGACTTCAGTAAGGCATTTGACACAGCTCACATAGCATCCTCAAAGCCAAATTNACACCCCAGCAGACTGTGCTGCTATTCAGCAAGACCTGGACAGGCTAGAGAGCTGGGCAGAGAGAAACTTAATGAGGTACAACAAGGGTAAGAATAGAGTCTTGCATCTGGGCGAGAACAACCCCAGATACCAGTATAGGTTGAGGACTGACCTGTTGGACAGCAGTGTAGGACACAGGGACCGGGAGGGAGTCCTAGTGGACAGCAAGATGACTCTGCGGCAGCAATGTGCTCTTGTGGCCAAGAGGGCCAACAGCATCCTGGGGTGCATCAGAAGGGGGTTGGTTAGCAGATGGAGAGAGGTTCTTCTCCCCCTCTACTCTGCACTAGTGAGACCACATCTGGAGTATTGTGTCCAGTTCTGGACTCCTCAGTTCAAGAAGGACACAGAGCTGCTGGAGGGTGTCCAGCATAGAGCAATGAAGATGATGAAGGAAGTAAAACAGCTCCCTTATGAGGAAAGGCTGAGGAAGCTCGGTCTCTTAAACTTGGAGAAGAGGGGGCTGAGGGGTGACGTCATTAATGTCTATAACTATGTGAGGGGTGGGTGTCAGGAGGATGGAGCCAGGCTCTTCTCAAGGTCATCTGGTGATAGGACAAGGGGCAATGGGTACAAGCTGGAACACAGGAGGATCCATATAAATATCAGAAGGAACTTCTTCCCAGTGAGGATAACGGAACATTGGAACAGGCTGCCCAGAGGGGTTGTGGAGTCTCCTTCTCTGGAGAGGTTCCAGACCCGCCTGGATGTGTTCCTGTGCAACTTGCTCTAGGTGATGCTGCTGTGGCAGGGGGATTGGACTAGATGATCTTTCGAGGTCCCTTCCAATCCCTAATGATTCTATGATTCTATGGTTCTATGAAGTGATACACTGGGTCACATCAAAGCTCTGTGCGCCTTAGCACCTCCTCCCTGGCAGTAGCTGATAATTAGGGTCCAGCAAATTTAAAGAGTAACCCTCCCTTGGTCTCTTTGATGGGTCATCACAGCGGTTTGCCAGAAAGTGGCCCTTTGATTTTTCTTTTTCAGACTGATTAAATGTCCCTTTTTAAAGGGTTTGTCTTAGTGCTGCTTTCCAGTCTTGAGAGCATGAAGTCACTCTTGCAGTTTTTTTTTAATAAATTTCCTTTCTTAACAGGATAATTTCCTTTGGAGCTGGAATGTCTGCAGATGCCTCACAGCCACTAATGTATTATTCTAAGACACATGGATTTATTCCAATGTGGAGGTGTCTTGTATCATGTAAGCAACAGAACAAGATATGGGAAGCAAACAGACTTCCTAAAAAAAACACATTTGATCCATGACTTCGGGTATTCAGAGCTTCATTTTTGGAAATACTCAGTACCAGTGATGGATCTCTTTGCCATAGTGTTTTCTATTAGAACATTTCAGTCTAAGCTGTCCCATTTTGGTTACCTAAAGCCAAATGACACATTCAAGCATGCTGGTCTCCACATTTTAATCGAGATCTTGTATTGAGTCACTGAGAATGAAGGGTTCTTTTCAAGAACTGCAGTTCCCAGTTCAGATGCCAGACCACACCACTTTTGAGTCAATACAGGCATTTCTTTGCTAATGGCCATAGCTCTGAAGATGTGAATGGCAGCCAGGCTATGCTGTCTGTCTCTACATGCTTTAACAATATTCCCAATTGAGCAGGATTAACTTTTTCCTATTTAGTCCATCTCTGTTAGTGAAGCTGTAGTTTTAGAAAAGGACATTTTCATTACAGCAATCTCCTTGGCTTTTTGCTCCAAATGTCCACATTGTCTTATATAGATTTTTCATTTAATTGTTTGTTCTTTTGCTTCCCAATAGAAGTCTGGAGGTAAATGCAAGATATCATCCATTCTCTACAGGTATGGAACACCAAATCTTTCTCTTCCAAGATGCTGAGGACATGTATCTATATGTGTGACTGTGTGTATATATATTCCTTAATGGGATGCAGAATATCTATTTCATGACCAAATTATCTTTCTTCTGATACTTTTAGGTGCTGTAACAATATGATATGGTACATGTGTGCAGTGTTGCTATTGTGTGTCTATTTTATTTATGCTTATATTGTTTTGGTTTATCCACATGAACTTAAGCACCTAAACATCACCATGGGTTTCCTGTCTGATAACTTCCTCTATATCTGGGTACATTTCCCAGTGATGTGCAGAAATTAACCCCCCACTCACAGAGAGTTAGAAGCAGGTATGTTTATTGCAGTGCTGGGCAACACATAGGGATCTTTCCACCAAGCACGCACACCAAAGAGTGAGTTTGTTGTGGTTATATTGGATGTTTTCATACATAAACAAAGGCATAAACAAACATATACATTGTTTCTGAGATATGGGTTGAGTTATTAAAATCAGTTCTAGGAACTCATTATTGTAGGTCTCCTTCTTGCACTTGTGCAGTAACACCTGGTGGTTGTGGGCCGGACTCTCTGGGAGGAAGGCAACAGTCTTCCTCAGTATGAACTTCTGGCTTTTGGCAAGAAGATCAAGCTGTTATGAACCAGTAACCACAAAGTTGGCTGAAGCCCATTTCTTACATGCAAGGTTGATCCTCATCACAATGAAGTTCCTGTTATCTATTTTTTAAAATGTCTCATGTCTTTGATATTACAAATTGTCTAATTGCATCACAATAATAACATCATTTTACCTTAATTACTAATTAACTAATGTTAAGGGTTACTTCATCTACTATATTGTATAACTCTTTATTTCAATCTCCATCACCAGCTAGGTTGTTCTTCTCAAGCTGTTCCAAAACATCCTCTTACGTAGGTTTGATCCACTGGAGGACATGCCTTCTTCATAAGAATTGTCTGTATTTGCTACTTCCTGACCTTCTCTAGATTTGGTAGCAGAGTGCCCTGTGCATGTATCAGTTTCTCTTGTTCTAGGAAGTCTTGGCTTGGCAGTTGTTGAGCTGTGAGTCTGACATCCTCTATACCTGGGCCAAAGAGAGATGAGTCTGATTATGACAGAGAAGTTGGATGGTCTGACTTTTCAATGGCTGTGAACTGCTCAGTAGAAGTAGTTCCTTGGAGAAGGTTGAATAGTATCTAGGTCAAGGCTGGTATCTCTGCCTTGTTGAACAAAGCTGGGGAGTTTTGTTATTTGGGGAACAGAGATCAAACCATCTAATGGTGCCATCTGTAAAAGGATTTTTCACTGCTTGGCCCTCTTCCACTACTAAAGCTGTCCTAAAGTGTTCCACTAGCATCAAATGGCATC
This sequence comes from Upupa epops, assembly GCA_013397515.1. NCBI lineage: Eukaryota > Metazoa > Chordata > Aves > Bucerotiformes > Upupidae > Upupa > Upupa epops. Next base: position 268,576 of record VZRI01002421.1, on the reverse strand, counting down.
TCTGATGAGGTATCTGCATAAATTAGTATTTGTTCCTACAGCTTTAATTCTTCTTGTCTCTCTGTTATTTCTTTATAGGTCAGATGAGAGGGTTTAACAAAAAAGCAAAAGCTTTCTTCAAGCAAAGCCTCTTTCTGAGATGCATTGGATGTCACATGCAGAGCTTTCAGTCACAGAGGCCCATGTAGCTGTTATCCCAAGACACAGCCTATGAAGGTAGGTAGGAGGCATTGTCACTCTTCCACTGCTGACTCACTGTAGCTGGATTCCTCCCCTTCACCCTCCATTTACCAAATAGCTGCAAGCTCTGCAAGCCCATTGACAGGCTCTTAGGTTTTCCATCACCAAACCAACCTTGTTCACTGCCTATGTATGTCTGAGTCTAAAGATAAGTCAACAATCATCAGATGGTGAATATGTCAGTTGTATACAAAGCAGCAGCAGAAGAGGGGGTTGTGTCCTGCTTATCCTTCTTAGGGAGAGCTGTCAAGCAGAAGAAAGTATCTTCAAGCCTTTTTTACATGTCCTGTCCAGAAAACAGCTGCAGGTCAGCAGTGATGTGGACTAGCAGGAATTGCAGAAAACACAGTGAATGGGAAGAGGGTAGAAGGATCCAAGAAAGCATGAGGCTGAGTTATGCAGCTTTGGGTGTTGTCCTCTGTGTAATCTCACTTTAAGATCTGGTATTTTCTATTGATCTATTTTTCTATGCTTGAAATATGCAGCAAATTATAAATGACAAGTACTGAGGTGGTTACACAAACAGTCATGCATAGAGCTCTCTGCTTTGTCCTTGATCATATCTGTCATTAACTGTAATACCTCTGTGGAGTGTCTGCCAACAGGCAATCTGAAATCTCACCCTGAATAATCCTGATACATGACAAATTTGAGTAACAGATCTCCAAGTACTTATTTGGCTAAAATACACAAGCAATACACAAGCTAGAACAGGGTAGGTTTAGACTGGAAGTCAAAAGGAAGTTTTTCATTATGAGGGTGCTGATACGCTGGAACAGGTTGCCCAGTGAGGTTGTGGATGCCCCCTCCATGGAGGTGTTCAAGGCCAGACTGGATGGGGCCTTGAGCAACCTGGTCTAGTGGGGGGTATCCCTGTTTATGGCAGAGGGGCTGGAACTAGGTGATCTTTAAGGTCCCTTTCAACCTGAACCATTCTATGAATCTATGAATACAACCACATGATGATTCATTGCCCTAGAGTTTGGGCTAGATAGCCTAATAGTTTCTTTTGGAGAGAAGACAGTCTCTCCAGAGATCAACCTTGTCAGGTAGTCAGCTACATTACACTTGCTTATTTTAACAGACCACCCAATCCCATCTTTGTGGTGCTTGTATAGTAGCCAAAATTCTGCTGTAGTGGTGCTGTCACAGTAGGCTCTTACAGTCCTCAAGGCAGGAGCGTTTTGTGGTGGCCCCTAACCTTCAGCTGTGTTTCACAGCCTGTCTGTGACCAGCAAACACCGCTGTTGGTGACAGAAATGCTGCTATAACTCGGGAGGTGAGTGAGGAGGTAGTGTCTTGTTACAGGTCACAGCGTGAGGTGAAAGTTCCCTCTACTGGAGGAACAGGCCCACTGCAGAGAGCAACGCGGCCCTGTCTCACTATAGGAAGTAATTTTAGAGGTGCTGAACTTGAACTACACATATGTCTATAGCTGCAGCTTTAGCTAAAGGCTATGGGTGCTCTTGTGTCTCTGGGGACCAGACCAGGACAGCCTACAGAATTAACAGTGATCCTGTTATGAAGGGGTTTGAGCTGAGCAGAAGAAAATTTTTAGGTAAGGGCTGGATGTTGTGTGATGATTATGTCCATGTGGAAATGGCTAATAGCATGAGGATGCCTGTGGCTGTCTGGAGACATCTGTGATCAGCTCTTAGCTCTGCCACCTCTGATTTGAGCTGTTGAGTCTTCTCTCTCTCTAGAATTCCACTAGGGAATTTCAGCCTCTTTCAGCTGTGATATCTCTTGAATGTCTTGGAAAATGCTGCAGATGCACAGTCCTGTAAAAGAACAATGTTTAGAGCAGAGACGGGGAGAATCCTGCAGTGCATCTCAGGCCCTAATGCCTGAAACCAGGACAACTGCTCCACATAACAGCCCCCAAGTGAAGCTTGAGGATGGTGTCCTATCATGAATTCCCCTGGCTGCATGAAATTCTGATAGAAAAATATCCCACAAAGCAGTGGAAGATTATTTTTGTCAATCTAATCATATTTGGCATATGCCAACATAATGAAGGAAAATAATTCTTCAAAGGAACCTTAGAGAAGAACAACCAGGAGGTCAAGCCAACATGTACTGGTTTGTGTGTGGGCAAATGTTCCTTGTGAAAGTTGGACTTGAATCATACAATAGTTTAGGTTGGAAAAGACCTTTGAGGTTATAGACTTCAGCCATTTACTCGAACTGTTCCAAGCTCACTGCTAAACTATATCTGTAAGCTGCGTATTTCCATGACTTCAAAGCACACCCAAGGATTGCAATTCAACCTCCTCCCTGGACAGCCTGTTCCAATGCTTGATGACCCTTTTCATGAAGATTATTTTAATGTGTAACCTAAACTTCCTCTGGTGCAACTTGAAACTATTTTCTCTCATCCCACTTATTACTTGTGAGAAGAGACCAATTCTCACTTTTCTGCAACCTCTTTTCAAGTAGTTGCAAATACCAATAAGGTCTCCCCTGAGTATTGTGTTCTTCAGACTAAATACCTCCAGCTACCTCAGCTGCTCCCAATACCATTTGTTCTTGATAGCACTGAGATCTTCTAATGAAACTCATATGGAGGAGAAATTGCTGGTTGTGATTACTGATGCGGCTTCATCTAGGTTAATACCCTTGTCAGCTATGCCTGGAAGCTTTAGGATGAGGAAGGAGACTTGTCTGTTTCTACATCTTCAAGAAGCAAAATACCATCATGCCTTATCTCTGTTCTTCAGTAAGACCAGTCACAGAACAGAATCATAGAACCATTTTGGTTGGAAGAGACTTTTAAGATCATTGAGTCCAACCATTAACCTGACACTGTCAGGTGCCCACTAATTCATGTCCCTCAGCACCACATCTGTTTTTAAACCTCTTCAGGGATGGGGACTCCGCCACTGTTCTGGACAACTTGCACCAGGCCCTGATACCCCTTTTGGGGAGGAAATTGTTTCTCACAGCTAACATAAACCTCCCTTAGAACAAGTTGAGACCGTTTCCTCATCCTCTCACTTCTTCCTTGGGACAAAAGACCGAGCCCCACCTTGCTTCAGGTAGTTGTAAAGCATGAGAAGGTCTCCCCTGAGCCTCTTTTTCTCTTGCTTAAACCCCTCCAGTTACAGAACCGCAAAGTAGAAACAGGACTCCACCCTAAAATACCCCTCACGCCGGGGGCTTTTCCCTTGGGCTCTTCCTCGACAGGGTATCGGTCTCTCCTCCTCCTTCTCCTCCTCTTCCACCTCCTCCTCCTCCTCCTCGCCGGCGGCTGCGGGCGGTGCCCAGTGAGGCTGCGCTGCGGTGCGGTGCCGGATGGCCGGACCGCCCGCCCTGAGCACTCGGCGGTCGAGGAGGAGCCGGGGCTGAGCCCTTCGTGCCGGGGAACCGGCCCTACTGCACAGCCATGGTCTCATGGATCATCTCCCGGCTCGTGGTGTAAGTAGCTGCCTCCCGGCACCTGCACACAGCATGTGCCCCTCGGTCTGTCTGTCCGCTCTGTGCCTGGCTGACTCGTCCCGTTCCCCCCGCATCTACCGCTGTGAATCGGCGGAGGCTAAATTTAGCAGGTGGCTGTTGTTGCTGATAGGTGAGGGAGAAAAGAGGTGGCTCGGGTGGTATTTTCCAGCACGGGGGGATGTCCGAGGGGCCGGAGGGTACAAACCGCTGCGGGCTGCACAGCGCAAGGTGACGGCGGGGGGAACACACCCGTTGTCATCGCACCGCGGCTCCGCCATGACCGAGCTCTGGGCAGGGGAAGGGAGCAAACAGAACGTCGGCGGCTGGAAGGGTGGTGGTGGGTTTAGGCAACGGCTTTGTTCGAGGGTTCGGCCGGCCGGGACTCGCGAGGGGGCGTGGGAGAGGCGGCCGAGGGGAACCCCCGCCGCTTGTCTTTTTTTGGTATAAGAAATAGGGAATATCGCTTTGCTCTTAGTAGCTCACCGCCCACCCTCTCAGAAGCCGCTCTGGATGTCCCTTTAACCTGCCAGCCCGGCAAGAGAAGCGTCTGGATCTGCTGCACTTGTCCCACAGCATTTCTGTGGGTGGGAATAATGTAGAAATTCCCTGGATATTCTTCCTAGGCAACAGGGGGAAACGGAACAATCTGGAGGTGAATGTTCTCGGCCCCAGCTGAAGAGAGATTCCGTGAGAAGAGGGCGGTTTAGATGCCAGTATGAAAATTCCTGTGGGGGAATTAAGGTGGGGCAGCAGGATGGCTGCTCTGGCTCCTTGCTGGAAATGGGGCTGGTCAAGGTTAGGGTACTGAATCATATGGATCGTTTGCTGTTTTCTGTCTGGTATGTGTAGCTGAGAGTCAGGAGAACATCTGTTGTGCTCTTAAGTTATTGTAGAGGGTCTGCAAGGGCCTGTCACTTTCTTTGTCTGACAGAAACATGTGATGATGTTGCACCTTCAGCATAGTTCCAGAAAGGCATTTTCAAGATCTCCTGGTTTTGCCATATGAAACAAAACATCGAAAGGATAACTAACCTTGAGCTAAGCTATCACACATCACTCTGTATCACTAAGACATGGAGTGACTGCCAGAAGATTTTTGCTGGTCCAGAGTTGAATTTAGGCCCAGGAGGTATATGATGTTGATTCAGCTGCCACTGTTGCTGTTATTTGGTTTGTACTTTGTTCTGAGAAAGCATATTAAATATTTAAATGATTTTATTTGAACTGTACAGATACTCCAGCATAGGTGTGGTACATTGCCTGTATCATCCAGGGATGCTTTGCTTTCTTCTTTACTGGACTGATTTTCACTTTTGGAAAAAAACCCTTTTTGTCACATAATGCAGCTAATTCTCAAGAATGAAGAATACAGAGTGATGGTAGTTTAACTAGTTGCCTTGAGATATGCACATGTGCTGGGGTGATTTTGTCTAAGACACATGGACTGGCTAAAAACCCAAAAGGGATGGGATGTTCTGATAGGAGCAGTTGACATCTGCAGTCAGGTGATTGGCTGAATGTACAGATCTTCCCATTCTCTTCAGCTCTGTTTATCTGAATAGCATGTCACAGCCTGAAATCCACTGTCTAGAGGATAGTACCAATTATGTTATACTAGAATTTTAGTAGCAAAAATTGATTTGAATATGCAATATACATATTAATTATTTAGTAATCAGCAATCATAAAATCACAGGTTGGAAAGGTCCTTAAAGATCAACTAGTTCCAACCTCCTGCCATGGGCAGGGACATCTCTTGGAAGACCAGGTTGCCCAAAGCCCCATCTATCCTGGCCTCCCACTTTGAGGGAGGGGAGTAGTTAAAAAAAACCCATTTTGCAGGGACACCTAAGGCAAGAAAAGCTTAAGCAGCACTTTCTTTGCACTGCCACTTAGTATACAGACATCCTTTAAGAATGTTTTGCACCAGAAACTGCTGGTTTGTTATGAACCTAGCAAGACTTTGTATACAGAGTATTGCTCAAAATATGTTAGAGTAAACGTTATTAAGAAGAAGAGGAGAGTATAAATAATCTTACATGCCTTCAGATGCTGGAAATCCTGAGCTGCCTTTCATGGAGCAGCACAACATGCAGATCTGCTTGTGGAAATATTGTGTTTTACAATGGTCTTTTCAGCCCTTTTAGAATTTTATTTTAAATGAAAAAAGGCAATTCAGTTAATCCTTTCTACTGTCAAATGTAAAGGATATTCACAAGAGAACTCATTGCTGTGCTTTTAGATGAAGTCAAACAAGGACATGCAGGTGGTTTAATCACTGGTGACCACTGTGAGCTTCCTACAGACTCCTTTCTTTAACCAACTGAGCTGATCCTGGATCCAAGGGCCTGCAGAACACAGGCTAGAAGGAAAAGCTCTACACCCAGCGCAGGCCTGCACCCACTCAGGTTCACTGGTGTACAGTGGTATTCAAACTAGGATCATGATAAAGATTTAATCTGTCTATTCTCATTTCCCCTCTCATTATGAATCGGTAATTGATCCATCTGCCCAAATAGCTGTGCTCTAAGAAGGAGAATGGTCACCTGAGTGTTCAGGTGCTTTCTCGTAAAAATCTCACTGTCTGATAAGGATTATGAGGACAGTGCTGTAGATTATTGCTTTGTGCTCTTTAGGACTTCTCCATAGGGGTTATGTCTGATATGACTCAGCTAAGGTTTTTAAAACAAAAAGCAAATATGTGCTTTGTTGCTTCCTCTACTCTGATTTGTTTGTTGCCACCTTAGTCCTGTCAGTTTCTATTTCCAACATACTGTCCCAGGAGAAGAGCAGGTGACTGCTTCCCACCCACTTCAGTGTGAAAGTTGGGCAGCTTACTGTAAACCTTCTCTTACATCAGTTCAGTTTCAGCATTTAGACTGTGTGTTAGTGCTGGTCTGGAGTGCTGGCTTTTTCTGTTCTGCCTGCAGAGCTGTGCGCTGGTAATGCTCAGAAAAGAAGGGACAGAAACTTTAGAGCAGCATCTTTTCTTGCCTTAGTTATCCTGTCAGGATCTACACTTGGTACTGTACAAACATGAAACAAAAAGAGAATCCTATCCTGTAATAAGGGTTTCCTTTAAAGGCTTAGTTCTCATCTTCCAGTGGTCCAGGATATTTTTTCACTTGCTTCAATGAGAACAAACTCAGGATGTTTTTATTCCCATGGTTGTAGGTGGTTAAGGTGATTTTTCCTCCAAGAAGTATCTGGAGTCATTGTAACTATGGTTGTTGCACCTTATCATACAATGGTTTAGGTTGGAAGGGACCTTTAGGGGGATCATTTAGTTATAACCCCTTGCTGTGGGCAGAGGCACCTCTCACTAGCTGCACCATCCAACCTGGCCTTGAACACTTCTGGGGAAGGAGTGTCTACAGCCTCACTGGGCAGCCTGTTGCAGTGCCTCAACACCCTCAGTGAGGAATTTCTTCCTAAGATCTAATCTAGATCTACCCTCCTTCAGTTAAAACTATTTCCCCTTGTCCTATCACTAGAGTCCTTCATAAAAAGGCCCTTTCCAGGTTTCCTCTTAATCTTCTTCAGGTACTGAATAGGGTCCCCTGGGAACCTTTTCTTCTTCAGGCTGAACAGGGATTTGTCTTCATTGCTGCAGTCCAGTTCAGCTACAGAGCACAGCACTGGTAATCCTAGGTAGTTACTGGTCTGCTGTACCTTTTAGCTGTTGTCTAAAAGTGGTTTGAAGTTTAAAGTGGTATATATAAATGCAGCCTATTGTATCTGCATGGGAACCCTATTCTTTTCCCAGAAACTTGGAAATTGCTTTTTGTGCTCGGGATTACACAGAACAGAAAGAGATGGTTTGGTCCCAGTTCTGAAATTTGGGTACATCGCTCTGCTTGTTGAAAGCCTGTCATCCTGGAACATGTGGCAGAGGGAGGAGATGTCAGTAGATATGAGGCTGGACTAGACAGGTCATTAGTAGTTGAGATGATAATGTGGGACTTAGGCATTTGAATTCCTGCTGTGAGTGGCTTAGAAGTATATTACAAATTATTGTAAAATGGTTAAATATGTTCCTCATGGTGGAAAAAACCCAGCCTTGATTATGCTTTTTTTGACCTGTTTTTTCTTTCACATCAAAATGTCAGTGATGGCCTATGTGACCTCTTATGATTTGACTTGAAATGGGGTGGTGGCCTCAGGTGTGTTCACTGAGAATTCCTGGCCCTGTGTTGAAGTAATAGGAATCTGGAGAACCACTAGGGACCTTCTTTCTACTGGCTGTCACTGAAAGTGGGAAGGTCTGAACAAAACCAAAGAGGAACCAATGAAATCTTTAAATTGATGAATGAAATTTCCTTCATTGTCATGGTGTCTCTGCTTTCTCTTTCTTGGTTACTGTGATGTCATTTTAGCAAGGGTAGGTCAGATTGGCCACTTCCATCCTCTGCTGGTATAAATCCATAGTGCTGCTGCGTCAGATGCTGATTTAATCAAAAGACAGTGCTCACCTCAGTAAAGGACTGTAGAGAAACTTAGAGCCTTCTTCCTTCTGTTCTTCGTGTGTATGGGAAGCCTGAAGAGATTTGTGAATGAAAAAAAAAAAAAAGGCATGTAATAGGAATGATATGAGGGTAGAAAACGATATTCCTGTTTTCTCTGCCGGAGGCAGGCAGGGATAGGATCTACTGAAGTACCCAGGAGCTGTTCTCATGATGGCACAGCCCACCCAGTGCTTTTGATTATTGGTTATTTGGTTATTATCAGCCTCTCAGTTGACAGATTCCACGTATGGGAAGGTCCTTCTTCTCAGTTTGCATTATTTACTCAGTGGTGGCAGGTATGTGAAGGATTCTGTTATTTATTGCTTTGTATTTATTTGCTAAGAAACATTACCTATATGATAAGGCAGTGTGATCTCTCCAAAACAGATCTTGCACACAGCCCAATGTCCACCACACTGATCTCTGCTGCTGCCTTTAGGGCTCTGTTGAGGGCAGAACCTGTTAGTGCCAGTAAGTGACAGAGGAGCATCCAGCACAGGTGTGACATTTGCTTTGCCCTTCTTGTGACATGTGACCATACAGATCATGCAGCAGGGAATAATGCTGCTGCCTGCTTTGTCAGCCCTGACCCAGATTTTCCTGCACAAGCACATATGTGCTGGCAATGCTTTTAGCCCCAATGGGGAAGTTTTCTTGCATGCACATCACAGATGTTACTGGTGCTGGTTTGATGAAGGAGGACATTTTACTAAACTGGATGTTGTGGAATATAGCTAAGGGGCTTGGCTTTTGCAGCTGTCTTAATACAGTATGGTGTCTTTATGTGAAAACATTAATTTAGCTAAGTATTGTGTCATCAGAATGATTTTTACTGCCATTGTACTGCTAAGGGTTCTAAGGCACAGGGAAGTTGAATGATGTGCCAATGTTCCACAGAAAACCTGTGGTAGTGGGTAACATACTTCCTCCAGATTCCTAGATCAATAAATTAATAACATGAGATCTGATTGAGGGATTTGGACAATGTGTTTGGTTCCATTTTTATGGATTTGTGAAGGTTGGGAGAGGAGAATAACAAAACTACAGACTTAACAAGTTGTTCCCTGACATAGTCAACCAACCAAAGGCTTAAATAGTCTGAATAATGACCCATTCCCTCTCAAACCCTCAGTGCTTTCCTCTGTCTCATGAGAGCAGAATGCCTAAGTCAGGCTAGTAAGAGAGGTACTACCTAACCTAAAATTGGTTACTTAGTCCTAGCATGGTGATTTAGATCCAAGGTACAAGTCTGTGCTCTGTAGATGGCTGCCACTCCATGAAACATCAGGCAGTCCCTTAAAAGGTTTTAGCTCTATGTCAGAAACCTTCACACAGGCAGTTGTGAGTCATGCTTGGATTTAACCAAGTGATTTTGTACAATTTGTTTTTGGGTTTTTTTTATTCATAAGTTTTGTAAATTTATCTCCCAAATTAGTTTTGTAAAATACTAACAGTTTAACATTTTACTAGTTCCATTTAGCTTACTGATTGCCTCCTATCCTTAGACAGCAATGGGATATAAGATGATTTGTATGTTTGTCTCAAAGGATCAGGTGGTCCAGGGATTAAGAAAGGCTGAGAGAAACACTTGTCTGTGCTCTTAATGCAGTTAATAGGGGGAGACAAGCCTCTCTATGGAGCTTCCATGTATGACATAGAGAGCTGTTTGGTCAAGAGGAAGTGCTTGGTACAGAGAAGATAAAATGGATAGAATCATGCCTTCTACTTCTGGAGCAATAGCTTCTCAGTTCTGAGCAGTGCATTTACATTTGTGCTTCTGTGCTTTCAGCGGGTAGGTGAAGCCTTTACTACAGACTTTTGTCCTGCAGAATTATGTGCCAGTCTGTTGCCACAGAACCTTTTTATGTCAACATTTCTTTCCTGTGTTCATTAGTCAGCTAGGATCCAAGTCTAGATTTCCTTTTGTTTTCTTGACTTGGTCAGGACCATTGAACGGATTTCAAATAGGTCTTGTAGGGTGAAAAGCCTCAAGCCATGTAATCAGGCTCTTTGCAAGCAAAACACATGTATGGCAAAGTCTCACTTAAATCATACATGTTGTTGAAATAAATCATGTGCTGCTTTTTGCAGAGGAAGATGTCACATACTTCTGTTATCACTTGTGCTGTTTCTATTGTCATCTTTTTTGGCAGGAAGTTTCATTTAATATTTTTGATTTTACAGCACCCTAGACAATGGGGTTTAGTCTCTAACTGGTTATCCTGAGTTCCACAGTAATACAAAGATAAATAATGTATGAATAAATGCAACTCTGCCTTCTAGATGAATAATTTGAGACTGATCCTGTACTCCTTGATAACTTCTCTGTAACACTGCTACTAGTGCACTCTTTGGGCATTTCACATACGTGTGGTAAGACAAGATTCCTCCTCTGAGAAGCTCCTCATTTAAACTGATGAAATACAGGCAAAACTGTCTGTTCAGAGTGGTGAGAAAGAACTAGAAAAAGCAGCAGAATGAAAACTGTGGTTTATCTTTCCATGACTTTTGTGCTTCTGAAGAGAGGATGAAAGAACATCTTTTTATGTAAACCTCAGAACAGGCATATCTCCTTCACAAGGTACCCTGTTTCATCTGGGATGGAGTTATTTTTTCCTTAGCTGGTATGGTCCTGTGATATCAATTTAGTATGAGAATAATGTTGATAACACGCTTAGCTGTTCCTAAGTGTTGTTTAGAAAAGTCCTTATCTTACTCTACTTCTCATGCCCTGTCTGTGAGAAGGCTGGAGTGGCACAGACGGGAGGCAAAACAGCTAGGACAGCTGACCCCAACTGGTCAAAAGGGTTCCAAACCATGTGATGTCATACCTAGCATTTACATTTGGGGGAAAGCTGGATGGTGATCACTGATTTGAAACTGACTGAGCATCAGATAGGGAGGGGTGAGCAATTGGGTTGTGCATCACTTGCTTTGTTTATTCTTATCCTGCTAATATCATTGTCATTATTACTTTCTTCCTTTTCTGTCCTATTAAATTGTTTTTTCATCTCAACCCATGAATTTTACTATTTTTCCTCAATTCTCTCCCTAATCTCACTTTAGTATGAGATGTAGGTGAGTATCTCTGTGGTGCTTTTAGTTGCTGGTTGGAGTTAAACCGCAACACTTGATTTTGTATTTCTTGTAGATACATTTTTCAGGTTCTTGAAGGGAAGGATGAGGGATTTTAATTTGACATGGGTAGTAGAGCAGTGACATGCAGGCTGATAAAGTCTGCCACATAGCCAGAAGAAGGGCAAGGATGGTACCGAAGAAGGACAGAAGTCGGTTGTACAGTAAGTAGACGTGAAGAGCACAGATTGTGTTTCAGGACACACATTGATAAGGAGGCAGAGGATTAGGTGTCAAGTTGGAGACTTACTCTTGGGAGCAATGGGTGGACAGCTGGGAATGCTGGCCTGATGTCACACTTCCTGAAGACTTTCTTCAAATGCTACCCACTTGCTTGCTGTGTTCCTTACTGCTAGTGCTCTAATTGCTGTTAAGTAAAACACCAAACCAGATCTGGAGAAGGAATCGATCAACTGGCCAATAAAACGGCAGTCCATCTTTCCCCCTTCTCTCACCCCTTTCTGAAGCCAATAGTAATCTTTTCCAAAATGGCAAATTTTACAGGACAACACCATCAGTGTTGAAGGACCTATTTGTGAGGAGCTAGAAAGAATGTCCCTCACTTTTGGAATGTTGTGCCTTTTTGGACAGGTCCCAGGGATGGCAGAGCAACATGTGTAGCCTACCTTTGTCTTGATGTCTGGCACAAATGTCCCAACACTTGCTATAAGTATGTGAGGAGAGCAGCTTTCCAAGGCTGCAGGTCAGTTAAGTAGCCAGGTAAGATTGCTCTTCTTCCTCAGGGTAGTTCTCTCAGGGCTGCCCTGGGACACACTCTGCTTTGAATCCTTTCATGTATGAGCAGTTCGAAGGTCTCAAGACTCATCCTGCAGGGTGGAGGAAGGGTTCTGTTTGTCCTGCTACCTCTTCTTCTGAGGACAGGACATGTGTCTGTGCATGACTAAACTTATGTCTCCAAGCCACTTATGTTATGTGAGCTACAAGAAACTGTCCTCAGTGTTATGTTACCCTGAATAGCACCACTTGGCTCCTAAAATACACCTGTAGCATTTATGGTGATACTTGAGGGAAAGAGAAGCATATTGGAGCTGTTCTGAGGCTAAAAGTTTTTGGTTTCAGTGATCAATTTAATGGAATGGTTTCGCTGGGCATGCATGAGAGGAGAGTGAGTGTGAGACTGGTAGCTATATGAAAATCGATAGTCAGGGTTTAGATTCCACTGAATGTGTCCCTTTGCAAAAAATTCCACTCTCCTACCTGGTATTTTTGCTGGAAATCACAGCAGAGAGACTGGGGGCATAATGGACACAGGTATTAGGTGAGATGTTTCTCTCAAGTAATCCATCTTGGTCTGAGTTGAAGTACATTGAAAGCCCAGCTTCAATGGTCTTTGCATCTTCCCTGGTTTAACTGTATCTATTTTACAGCTGAATAAAAGATTCTACTTCCAGGTTTGTTTTCACTCAGCTTATAAGGATTTTGGTTAAAACAAAAAGATGTTGCTGTTTTGAAAGAACATTAATAATTAAGATACTCTGGGGAATGTACCCTGTAAGACTGGATTTGCTGAATTTAAGTAGATCATCCTAATTTCCATAGCAACACACTCTGCTGTCCTATATACAAAGAAAGGGTCTTTCTTGTCGGATCAAATACAGAGAGGGAACTGATATTTAAAACCGATACATTAAAAGCACAGACAATAAAACAAAGGTAAATATTTTCCTGCATAAACTTTGTTGGAATTTTCTCATGTTATGTTGTGCCAACCTCTTTTCATAACTGTCAGAATGTGCTCAGCCAAATTAGAGCCCTGTGGGCTCTAATGATTCAGTGAGAGACTGCAATCTAATGATCCTTTCTCAGGAGACACTCTCACAGGTATATCTCTATCTGTAGATATACAGAGCTGTAACTGTCATTAATCTGACTGTTCTGGTAACTTTGAACAGACCTGCTAGAATCTTGGCATCTCTCTGTCATTAGCAGTGTCTGTGCTGGTAAGCTCCCACCCCACAGGGTTATGTAAAGTTTGTTTCATCAGCATTTGGATAGTGTTCTGAGATCTTTGTATATGGTGTGTTCTTTTGCACCTGACTCTTAGACAGGCTGTTTGTAATGACACTAGCACCTGAGTGCTTAGACATAATTGTCATACACTCAGAAGATTTGCAGAATTTTTGATACAACAGGAATTGCACCAGGTGTTTTTCTCTAACCTAGCAATCAAATAAGTGTATACTTTTCATAGAACCATAAAACGGTAGGGGTTGGAAGGGACCTCTGGAGATCATTTAGTCCACTCCCATACTCCTCCTACAGCAGATCACACAGGAACATCCATGAGGGTTTTGAAGGTCTCCAGAGTTGGAGACTATAACTGCCTGAAAGAGGGTTATAGAGAGGTGGGTGTTGGTCTCTTCTCTCAAGTAACACATGATTGGACAAGAAGAAATGGCATCAAATCATGCCAGGGGAGGTGCAAGTTGGAAATAAGGCCTTCACTGAAAGGGTCATCAGGCCTTGCAACAGGCTGTCCAGGGTGGGGGTTAAAAGTCATGGAAATATGGAGCTTACAGACCTTTAGCAGTGGGCTTGGTACAGTTGGGTTCATGATTGCAGTTGATAATCTTAAAGGTCTTTTCCAATCTAAACGTTTCTGTGATTTTTTTTTTTAAAAGCAACTTTTGTCATATCAGACAGGGAGGAGCTCTTATCTCTCATGCTTCACTCCTGTACCCTTGTGTGAAGATCTGTTACGGCATGTTAGCTAACCACAGTCTGCTGCCATCAGCTCTTCGCTTTGTATCCCTCATCCTGGAAATCTTAAATCTCTTGCAGTGCTGCTTTGCAGGCTTTCCAAGAGCTGTGAATCCCAGGGACTCACTGACAGCCATTTCCAGGGCCCCAGAGGGTGTGACATATGTGACTGATGATACAGACCCTGTGCATATTTCTTCATAGTCCTCCCTCACTGCAAAATGAACAGAGCTAGAGACTTTATACAGACAGAACGAAAGATCTTGCTGGCTGCACACTAGGCAGGATGTGCATTTTAAATGCAGAAATACATACTGGATTTTGCACAGTACTGGAAACTACAGTGGTTTACTTTTCCTGAGGCTTGTGTGATTCATGGTTAGTCTCATGTAAACCCACTCTGTAAAATCTCCCTATGTCTTCACCCTTCTCCCTCTAGAGTTTACTTTATAGATTAGATATTTTTCCTCTCTTTACTACAATGTGTTCTGAGATTTTTGCGCTCAGATATGCTGTACAGACATTGGAATAACCCAGCGTACCTTCTCAATTATTATTCTGCTGAGTTCTGCAGGTAGTTGGCTGTAGCAAATGAGATCCTAGTTCAAACCCTATTGTGTTTTAGGTATATTCTTGAAACTGAGAAGCCTCACTGTGAGCTGACAATCTGTAAACGGCTGAATTCTGTAAAGATTCATATTTGAGGACACATTTTATACAGCTACATGTTGTGATTGAACCAGTTAACCATTTCCTTTCAAAACAGCAATGTTTTGTTTCTGGGGAGTGGCACTTGCAACACTGTCATCCTTCTGCATGAGTCTTCTTGCCTGGGAAGGAGAACAGGCACTAGACTGTGGCACTAGACAGTGGCATTTAAACCAGCAGTACTGGAATGAATGAGAAGGGATGGAAAAGCATGGATAAGATAGCAGACAGTGTGGGTGTTCCCACAAAAAGTACAAGCTGCTTTCTGGAGCAGCTGCCTGCTTAGAAATCTCTGTAATGGACTTGGAAGCATTGGCTGTCTTTTCTTTTTGCTTTCCTCTAAGGTTATTTCTGTGCAGACTCCATCTGGCTCCTAAGCCTTCATTTAATTTTATATTTTGAGTAGGTGCCAGCTGCAAGGTAGACATAGATAAGAGAAGGTGAGGTCAATAAGCCAGAAGAACATGAGGTAAAGCCTTTACTCTTCCGAATTCCCACTAAGCCCAAAACAAAGATGTATTACTCCTGGTGTAAGAATGGAGCTGTGCTTGTGCCACAGGCTTTGATCTCAACACATGGGTATTTGGGGATATGCAGAGAAGAGAGTGACATGGCTTATCCCTTTAATGTTCTCAGCCAAAGCCTGAAATTCAGAAAGACATATGAGAAGTCTGAGAGAGATTAAAATTGAATGCAAATGGGACCGTGACATGTTCACTGGGAAGATTGAGTATCAGGGTAGCAGTGTTACTGCCTGGAGGCATTAAAAGACCCCGAGTCAGATCCCTTCACCTCTGTACCAAATTGTGACACAGGATTTAAATTGTTTATGTTTGTAGCATGTGTTTGTCTATATCTCTGCATCAGATCCTTTAATTTGTATTCTGAACCCATGAGACTGTTTGTATGCTCCTTTCTGGAAGCCATTAACTCTGAGATGTTTTTATCATCACTTCCAAGAAATCACCTGAGGGGATTAAATGAACAAATGTCAGAATTGGCAGTACTGTGATACTGAGCTCTGCTCATGGAGTGAGATCATCAAAGTGTAATGAGAAAGGTGGTAAAGACTGGCACAGAAGCATAGCCTGGAAACTGACTTCTGTTCCCAGATCTCATGTTGTCTCTACCTGTACTGTGACCAAGCTGCTGATTTCCAGTGGTGAAAACCAATTGATTTCCAACAGGATCGATGGAACCTGTAGACACTTGTTATCTCTGAAAACTGCCTTTCGTCTCAAGCTTTTCTAAAGATTTTTACCCTAGGAATCTCTTTGTTCAATATCTATGATTTCCAGTTGATGTCATGAAGCTCCCATTATGTACCATGAGATGCTTCAACAGATACCTGTTCTTGCTTGTAAGTTTCTCCTGCACTTTAGGTAATAGCTGGTTGCTGAAAGCTGTCTTGTAGATGAAAGACAGTAGTGCTATGAAAATTGCATTTTCAATTGCATCAAGAAACCTTTTTCTGTCTTATCTTTAACTGAAGATCCAAAGTTCACTTAACTAAAGCACTGCAAGGGCTGACATCTGGAGTCCCTGTTGTAACAGGTGTTTAACTTGTTAAGTGTCAGGGAGAGGCTACAGTAATAAGATAGGAAAACACCAGAAATTAAGCAAAGAAATCATGTCATAGAATCATAAAGTCTACAAGATAATAGGATCCGATTGTCAAAGCAGTGCCACCATGCCCATTAAACCTGATAAAGAAATACAAAATCCTGTAATAAATAAAATTATTTGAGAGGAGCAGGTAAATAATTGTCTTTTTGTAGCAGAAGATGATTCAGTTTTGGGAAGAACAGTGATGTGGAAAAGTAAGGGATGTAAAAGATTCTAAAGTGCAGAAGAGAAATCTTGCAATTTAAGAAATATCCCAGAGCGGTGAGGAAATGTGTCTAAGTTTGGGTATTTCTGCCTTTGTAGAAGCAAAAGTATTTTAGAAGCCCGATGCAAACCTCATGAGTTTTGTTTGTCCCATGTACCTGCAAAGTCCATTACAAGTCAGACATTTTTCACTTGAGCTGTGGTTCTGGACAACATACAAGTGTTGCTGAGGGAATGGCATGAATTTTAGTGGCTGTGCAATGGCATTGCCTCCTGAGAGTGTGTAGGTACACCCACACTCTGTGCTCGTACGCTCCAAGAGTGACAGTATCTTGCCCAACCCCAGCAAGTTAAAGGCACCACTGGTGCCGCTTTGTCATGTCAGCAGTGTACGACAAATGTTCAACCAGAGGAGTAGTCATGTGGGCCTCTCTCTGGTGGAGAATGTTAAGGAAGCCCTTTAAAGAATGTTTTTTCTCAATCAAGGCTTTGCTCGACATTGTAGCCTGTGATCCTTTTAAAAATGATCACAACATGACTGTTAGCCATGGCTGTAGGTAATTTACTTTCTCCATGATGTTCCCAGCTTCAGCAGGAGAAAGGATATGTCATTTTATCTCCAGATAGATACCATGGGCTATGGTGTTTGGCTTGGAAATAAATAAGCTAATAATGATGTCCCTACTAGTGGCTTTGTCGGAATAAATTGCAACAGCATTACCGTAAAACCATTACATTTCATGGCAATATTCTGCAGTTAACAACACAGAGCCTTACACTGTGAATACATGAGTGGAGACGTAAGAGAAATCTAGCTGTTGTTCTTCTAGCTCATCAAAAATAGCGCATCAAGAGAATCAAAGCAAAAAGTAAAGCTCTTTGCAGTGGCAGCAGTCCATGGCAAGTCCCAGAGTGAGAGTTATGTGGTTTTGTTCACATACGTCCCTTGACAGTGCAAGTTTTGTTTTGCAGGTACCTAAGTGAAGATGGTACTACTGCAATAGTTTGTTTGGAGTAGGCTAGAACCCTACTTTAGCATGAGATCTGTTATTTGACTATGACCCCAGTTTAGCTCCTTGGGGAGAGGCACCACTTGCAAAGGAGACGGTGTAGCATGGTTGAGCCAGAAAGTTCTCCAACCAGCAAAGTTAAGTCTCTTTGTCACTCAGGGAGTGGATTCTTGGCTCTTCTGTTCATCCATTGAAGGATGGGGTGCAGGATGTGTGGCCACTCAGCAAGACTTGGATGGACTGGAGAGCTAGGCAGAGAGGAACCTGCTGCGGTTCAACAAGAGCAAGTGCCTGGGAAGGAACAGCAAAATGCTCCAGTACAGGTTAGGAGGCAATCTGCTGAAGAGCAGCTCTGTGGAGAAGGATTTTTGTTGTCCTGGTGCACAGCAAGTTATCCATGTGACAGCAATGTGCTCTTGTGGCCAAGAAGGCCAAAGGTATCGTGGGATGCATTAAGAAGACAGTATCCAGCAGATTGAGGGAGGTTCTCCTCCCTCTTTGCCTCTGCCCTAGTGAGACCTCACCTGGAGTACTGTGTCCAGTTCTGGGCTCTCCCCAGTTCAAGAGAGAGAGAGAGAGGTCTACTTAAGGGACTGGAGGATTAGGAGGATGAGTAAGGGACTGGAACACCTGCCTTACGAGGAAAGGCTAAGCAGATGTGAGACTGTTTAGTTTGGAGAAGACAGACATTAATTAAATCTTCTCTCAATGAATACATGAGGGCTGAGCTTCAGGAAGTTGGGGACAACCTCTTTTCACTTGTGCCCTGTGATAGGACAAGGAACAATGGATTCAATCTTGACCACATGAAGCTCCACCTCAACATGAGGAAGAACTTTACCGTATGTGTTACAGAGCACTGGAACAGATTCTGCAGTGAGGCTGGGGAGCCTCCTCTGGAGACTTTCAAGACCTGTCTGGATGCATTTCTAAGTCATCTGCTTTGGCAGGGGGGTTGGGCTAGACGGTCTTTGGAGGTCCCTTCCAACCCTTAACATTCAGTAATTTATTCAGGATTAGCTTAGTAAGAAGGTTAGCCAGCTAGCTGAGGAGAGTGATTGTTCCCCTCTGTTTGGAAAGTGTGAGAGTGTGTGTCCCAGACACATTTGGGTCTCTCTAATATAGCAAGGACACTGACAAATTGTGTCAGTGACTCCAGGGGAAGGTGCCTAGAGCTTATAGTGCACCAGCAGAGATGAACAAGTTGAGTTTGTTCAGCCTGAAAAAGATGGTGAAGGGGAGGTTTTTGCTGTTTTCAGAAACACAGGTTGTTACGGAGCCCGACTTTTTGTGGAGGTGCACAGCAAAAAGGTGAGAGGAAATGTGAACAACTTGCAGTAAAGGAAATTCTGTTTAGATATAAAGAATAGAACTCTTCTAAGTGAGCATAAGTGAGCACTGGAACTTTGTTCGGTGTCTCCAGACTTCACCTTTTGACTGGACGTGGCCTGGAGCAACCTGATACAAACTTGGTCCTGATTTGAATTAAAGACTTGTAGAGATCTCTTCCTACCTAAATTACTCAGTGATTCTAGTCTAAAGGACATAGTTCTAATTCTGATACTACATTTGTCATTCTTTCTCTTGAATAGTTTCCAGCAGCACTCCAAATGGTATCTGTCCCAGAAGTTTTGCTCTTCTTGGATGGAGTGTGGGGAAGAAAGGTGTTTGTAGTGGTTTGGGTTTGATGGATGTCTGTCATATCTATTCTGCTGTTGATGTGGGAGAAAAGAGGCTGCTAATTTACATCTGGTAGGGTATCTGCGCTGGATGAGTCAGGTTCCTCCAGAGTCAGCCCTGGAAGAAGTTCTCTAATTCTCCAATGAGCACTGTTGATAAAGCCCCATGGTAGCATAGAAACCAACGTGTGAACTCTCTGATGTTCTCCAGGGAGTTCAGTAAGTATTTTATATCCTCGCCATTGTGGACTAGTATATGATGAAGCAAGGTGAGAAACAAGACTATGTATGATGCCACTGTACTGTCATGTTGCTGTGGTTTTCATTTTACATGTGAGCCCATAATGAATCTTATACTCCTGTAGCTACTAACCACTCCGAGTCTTTAAGGTGCTCTGGAAAGCCGCCTCTTTTAATTTGTCATGATGGATGTCACCTCCAAAGAGCTGATGCTGTCCTGGAACAGCCCTCACAGATGCCAGGTCAGGGTATTATTTAGGCTGCCTTACCTGATTTAGGGTTGATCAATACATGGCCATTTTTCTTCTATAAAAAGCTTTAATTATAGACATAAAATTTTACTAGTAGTTGCAGCTGAATTCAGAGCTGTTGCCAGAAGCTCTTGTTTATCCCTTAGTGATCCATGGCTCCTGTACAGAGGCTTGTTTCCTTCATATTTCCTCTCCTTTATGCCTAGGTTAGACTGGAGGCTGATTAGTGTCAGTTTAGCTCCAGCTGGAGGTCTCTTCCTACCGTTTATCTCAGTTGTAGCACACATTTCATTAAGATGCTGTTATTAGCAATGTAAAATGGAAGGATTAAAAAGGATGAATGAAATGGGAAAAGACCCTGTAGGAAAGAACTCAGTAAATTCACACTAGAAATCTTTGTCAAATGTGTATAAGGAAAAAAAAAATACAGACCTGTCTTTTCAAGCAGAGTGAGCATCACATTTCGCTTTTTTTTTTAAGTATGCAGATGCTGGTAAAAGAGTAGGTGCCCAGCCCTTCCCTAAAATGTTGTTACAGTACCCAGAAGAAATAGCAGCCTCCTGTGTCTGTGGGCCATAAAGAGAAATGTGGTTTGCACGGCCTGTGAACTCCCTGCAATGTTGCAGCTGTTATATATAGCAAGCGGCATTCTCACAGCCAAGCTAACCAAAGCATTAGGATGGTCTGAATATTCTGTAATTACCTGTGCAGTCACCTTGTCTTAGTTTTCTTATGCTCTTTTTTTAAAACTGGAGTGAAAAGCTGGGTACCGTTCATGTCTCTGACATGAGCTTTCTGTTTAATTTCAAGCAGGCCTCACTCATTATAATCTAAAATAGACACAAAAAACAAATGAAATAGAAATTATCAAACATCACGGAAGTGCAGTCAGCTTTGATAGTCAAAGCAGTAACAAGTTATAGGATAAGAGGAAATGGCCTCAAGTTGCACCAGAGGAAGTTTAGGTTGGACATCAGGAAAAAACTTCTTGATTGAAAGTGTCATCAGGCCTTGGAACAGACTCCCCAGGGAGGAGTCTGAATTGTTTGAAAAGTTTTGTGTAGATCTGGAGTTTGGGGACATGGTTTAGTGGTGGGTTGGGACAGTTGGGTTAATGGTTGGACTTAATAATCATAGAAGTCTTCCAAACTAAATGATTCTATGAATACTTGTACTACACCTTGAAATCCTCCTTTCAATTGTGGTATCAAAATGAGAATAAACATTTTAAAGGTGGGCTTGGTGGGGTTTTTTTTCGGTTAGTTTTTATTGCTTATGGGTTAGATAAAAGTTCTCAAACCCAGAGCTTACCAATGTGTTGGATCCCATGTGTTTTCAGTGTTGCTGATCCTTCCAAATATTTGCTCTTCTAGTTTTTTTCGTTAATGTTCTAGAGTCTTCAGAGATGTAAGAAGTTAAGGTCAGTTGCTAATAGAAGGAGCTAACATCTGTTGCACTCTGCTGGTGTCTTAATTACTATAATGTCCAGACAGCAGTAACATTTTCTTCCCAGGCTGTTTTTCACCAAGCTGGCCTTGACCATGCCTGATACCTGTTCTTATAACAAGCTGCTCTCCTTGGCTAGTGTAGACATCTAACCATATTGCCATCCTCCTCAACGGGCTTGTGGAGATCTCTGAGATCCAGTACTACACAGAGCAACCTTGGGAGACTGCTTCATTACTTTTTTTTCCAGTGGATTGAACCGTTGGTAACCCATGAGAAGTCTAAACCCATTTTCATAGCTTTATCTGAATATTTGGCCCAAAGAGTCCTTTTGGTTTGATTCTTAAATTACATTAGTGAGCTAAAATATTCCTTGCACTTAGTTAAGCACTTCTAGTAATAACTTGTCCCTGGGAAGCTGATGTAACGTTACTCTAAGGAGATCATGTTACGATTGATTTGGATGAGTTATAGTTTCATTTCAGTTTTTATTTCTGTTTTCCATCCCATGAGAACAGCACTAGAAATCTATAGCTCAGTGAGGAACATAGCTTTTGTATTTCTTACCACCTCCTCAGACAGTGGTAGCGCTTATGATTTGATGGTAAAATTCCTCTATAATGTGAACTTAGTTTGTGCATACACAGGATGTAGGCTTATGCTCTAAACTGGGATTTCTACATGTTTATACCTCCTGAAAATGGATTAGCTCAGTACCAGTGAACACTAAAATAATAGTTTCAGCATGATCTTTGTGGGTTTATATGAAAATAATGCAGAGCTGCTTTGTTGAGATGCAATCCATGTTTTATACCTTTTTTAGCCTAGAAGAGAGTTTGGTTAGGTTATGTATGTCTCTGTTCTTTTTCGTATCATGAGCTTGCCATACATCTGTAGGCTACATCACCATAAAGATTTTACACCATCTGTCATCTCTGGAATATAATATCAGTGCTTTTGAAAAAGCCTTTTTCCATATAAACATCCCCTTCTCCCAAGTCAGGAAAAGCAGTCCTTCCTGTCTATAACATACCATTTAGTTTTCAAATGGTATTTGGATTGGAAAAAGGCAGGGACAATATGGTCAGTGCTGGGTTGGGAAATATCGGGGCATGCAGATGCTAAGTTGTGTCTTTGTGTAATGAAGCTGTGAAGATCTGACCTGAATACACAGCAGAGAATGTTTTGTTCTGTATAAGGCACAGATTTTATTCACCTCAATATCACCCTTTGAATTATTTCTTTTCCCCCTAAAAGATCTTAATGAAGTGGTGGGCTGTGCCAGCACCGACAGAGCTTGATGTAGTGAACTGTGTTCTCTTGTAGGTCTGCTGCACCAAGTACTGAGAGGGGAGGGCAAATGCCTATGAAAAGGCTCACGAAACACTATCTCTTGCAGGCAGCTGCTCGGAGCCTTGTGGCATGTGCCAGGCAGAGCATTCTTGTCAACGTGCAGCTTCTCCCCCGTGGCTCTGGGCCCCACACCAGCCTTACACACTCTCCGCATAGAACTTCACTTTAAAACGTTGCTTCAGGGACTAAGAAAGTCCCTTTGCTTTTCAACAGCCCATCTTCAGTGGGTCAGACAGATCCACTGAAGGCAGTGTGAAGAAGAGCAGACCAATTTAGGTAGTAATTCATCTACCTGCAATAAATTTGTTTCCCAAAATAGCTTCAGAGCTGTGGGTTATCTTTATAGCAGCTACACAGGACTTTTCTGTTCTTAAGGACTGTGAAGAAAACTTGGAAGCATTAGCTTGTGTGTAAACTGATGCTGTTTTGTCTGAGTTTGAAGACAGGCTGAGACAATGACCCCGGGAAGGGTGAAGTACCTGGTTAATCTTCGTTGGGTTTTAAATATGGTACACTAAACATCAGCCCCGTGAGACCCTTCAGTGCCTGCAATTTTAAGAGTTAACACGTGCATTTATCTTAACCCAAATCTGTTACAAGGCCTCTCCATCAGCAGTATTGTTACTTTAGGATTTTTATCTCCCATATGAACATGGGTAGAATACTCCAATGCAAGTAGATGTTATGTTGTATGATGGCTCCAGGGTGGCCAAGGCCAATTTCTTCACCGGTTCCACTTGCCACATCTCTTCACCTGTGCCTGGCTGTCTTCCAGCTCTCTTGTGAAGAATGCCCTGCCCAAGGCTAAAAAAAAAAAGGTGTCAACTGGAGAGGACTGTGTGCTGCTTTGGGAGGATCAAGTCTGCTTAAATTAAAATCATGAAGGACAGCCTTTGTTCTTGCTATTTCTGCTGGAAGGATAACAGTGTGTCGCTTGACACTGCAGTTTCACCAAGAGGAGTCATTAGGTTTCACTCATCATTAGGGTTACATTAAACAGGATGAAGTGTGCTGTTTGCTTCTGTAGTAGCCTGGCTGAGAAGTTAGAGGTGGATCTGGAAGGAGAGCAGAGCACCTTTACATTGCACACAGAGTTCTCCTGGACCTGCCCTCCATATCCTCAGTGCTATGGGTGTGCATGGTACTTCAGAAATGCTCGTGAGAATAAGGTCTCAGCAGTCCAGAGGAATTAAACAGGTAATCCTGCCACTGAGGAGGTGGGGCAAAATGTTTCCTAAAGCAGAGGGATGTGCTGGGTGATTGTTCAAGTGGAGCTTTATATCTGATTAATACATGCAGAGACAGGTGAGTGAACCAACCCAACCAGCTCCAGAAAGATGTTTGATTCAAGTTGCAAATAAAGTTTGAAGAGAGCTTGAGTGGTGTCAGGGCCTGGCATCCTCCTTGGGGTTTTTGCTGCTGCAGTATCCTGTGCCTTTGCTATTCTTAGACTGTACTGAGATGTCAGGCTGGCATGGCCAGCTACCCACATCTGGGCTCCAGGGTGGGGATGGCATTGGTCATCATGCTAGGGGTGAGTGGGCAGCTTCCTGGCTGCCCTGACACTAGCACACAGGAGCTATTCTGCTGCAAAATAACCACAGAGAATCTGCAGAAGTCATCTCCTAGGGAATAGCATCCTGGAGCCACCTATGTGGCTGGTGCTTCCTTCACCCTTCTTGGATATCAGTCATTTGGCCTGTCAAGAGGCCCATGTTAACTCTTTCCTTGATCTTAGGTGCTGCTTATTTTTACTTGAGCAGCTGTTGGATTTAAACTGGAAACCTTTGGTCTAAAGACAGCACTGTTTATTTTTAATCTGTGGCATGGCATGAATGCTAATTAGGACTGATAATAAGGAATTCAAACCTATTGGCACTTCTTGGCCGCCTCAGCAAGGAGCACTGGCATGGTGACAGCTCAGCTGCTGCTCCCTCAACATGTTGAGAAGATGGAAGCCACTGAAATATTTAAGTACATCCATGCCTGTGTCTGAGCAGAAGTTTTGCCATCTTGGCTGTTGTGTGCCAGTGATATGGAAACATAAGTTATTTATGGGCAAAATAAGGGCTGTTCTATTTGTGTTGTGTTAGTACAATATTCTAAACACTTGGGCAGCCCAAACAGCACCTAGTGTCTTGGTAACTAGAGGAGCAAATCTTGGATGGCTTAGCATGTAGGCAGCACTGTGGTGGTATTTATAACATGGAGTTACTATTCAGAACATACCTGTGTGGTTAGAAATACTCAAGAGAATGGGTATGCAGGCACTTCTGGAGGTAACCCAAGTCTTGGCCCCAGCACTCCTGAGAATCACTGAGGCTTTTCCTGTTTTTCAGTGGCTGCTGTATGGACTGTGAAAGTTAATTTTACAGGAAAATAGTTGTAGGACCAGGATCTTTGTGAGGCAAATAATATCACCAAATTGTCAGAACTCAGTATGTCATGTGGGGCCCTCCCAGGGCCTGGTAGCAGCTCTCTGACGCTGATTCCTAGGCTACAACTTAGGTGGTACAGGGAATATTATCACCTCTGTGTTAGCTGTGGATGCCCCCTCCCTAGAAGACCAAGTTGGATAGGGCTTTAAGCAAGCTGGTCTACTGGAAGTTGTCGCTGCCCATGGCAGTGTGGGTGCAACTAGATTATCTTTGAGGTCCCTTACAAAGGATTCTATGGTGTAGTAGTCAGGGCTGGTTGTGGCTCTGCTGGTAAGTAGAGACAGAGGGAGGCTTGGTGGTGGTGTAGCTGCTACCCTAGAATGTGACAGTGACTGCTAAAGAGGTGCCAGTAGTTCAATTGCTTTAGTATTCCCAGGATAGTTGTGAAACCCTCAATGCAGAAAACTTCATCCTCTTCTGTCTCATGCAGTGGTAAACTTGAATAATGAAAACCAAATCCAATGAAATGTGATTATATAAACAAATACAGTTTTTCAGTTCCATGGATTAACTCCTGGGGATAGAGAGGATTTCTCTCGTTCTTTTTTTGCTTTCTTCTCTTGTTTCAGCCAAATATCCCCTTAACAGTGCATCAAGCATAGGAGCAAACAACCTCAGTTATTTGTCTTTGCTGCAAAAGAAAATATTACAACATTTCCAGTCTTAGAGGTCTTACCCAGTGTGCTTCCATGTGCTTTCACTGCCCTTCTCCTTTCCCCTCCTGCCTCTGCCGTGTCTCTTCTGACAAAGAATGACCAGAAGCGCACATAGTGGTCCACGCTGGGAATTGCTGCTGCTGCTGGGCCTAATAGGATTATAAGATTTTCAGCATTAATCCTTATCCTAGTCTTTAGGCAGACTAACCTTTTACTTAGATATTTGCCTCCTGTTGCACAATTAGTTGACTCTTTGGTGATTTCTTTACAGCTGCTGCTTTGTCCTTATTTCAAGAGGATTGTAATTGATGGAGACCTCTAGCATGGAGCAGCGTGAGAATTGCTAGGGACTTGTGGTTTGTGGTTTTTTTTAGTGCTGCAAAGAAGCTTTTCCTACTCCCTGATAAGAATCCCTACTTCCTTGCCTTTCCCTATACCCTGAAGGGTACATGTTGATTTAGCTCAGTCTGTAGGAGTACATCTCAATTGCTTTAAGTTTAGCAAATACTGCTAAGTCAAGCTCTGGGAATCCCTGATTTGTTGGCCAGGATGTCTGCTGCTGTTTCTACACAGAGGACAAAGGAGCCAAGGCTTTCCAGGGTACATCATTCATTCAAATGAGCTTTGAAAGATGGATCGGGAGTGGAGTGACTCTCTTTTGTAGCCTGGTTTCCTAAGGAAGTGAGACCTAAGCAGCCTGTTTTTCCACTGCAGCTAACTTTTGGATCCACAAAGTGATTGTGGCCAAAATAGATGGGTCAGAGAGGTTTGAAATATTAGGTTTCTCTGTTATTCATAAGAATCAGTTGCTGGATAGACAATTGTCTTGTAGCAGTGTCTGCCAGGAGGTAAAAGCTGCAGTGTTAACTCCATAGGTAGGTGGTAGATTTGGCTTGCTAGCCTGCAGTCACCATTCAGGCACTCAGTGCTTCTACCGCAGAGGAAGTCAGAGCACTTGTGGGAAGCAAGGGCTGTGCTGTAGTTTTGGGGATGTGTGAGGAAAGCTAAAGGGCCTGCATTGTGCTTCAGAGAACATCAGGTAGAACTGGAGTGTTGTAGAAAATTAGAGATGAGGTAGAACTGAGGAATGCCATGGTTGGAATTGTTCTTTAGAGACAATGGGCTGATGGGTAATGGATGAGAAGGAGTACAGGTGCTCTAGGGTGTGGGAGAAGTCATGGAAGGAATAGCAGAGTAAGAAGCATTACACGTATTAGAGAAGGGACCAGGGTGGAATGTGATAAAAGACTAAACCAGCAGTAGTTAGAAGAAACATTTTTCAGGCACTGGAAGGCAAAGATAAGAACATGAGAATTTCAGCTTGGCAAGCAAGGGTAGTGTGTGTGTTTGAGAGGCAGGGGAAGAGCTTTAAACAGAGGTGCAAGTGGGTGGGATAGAGACCAGTAAAACACCCAAGGGTGGCTTGGACAAGGTATGACATACTGGCTTGGGCAGAGCAACAAAGAATTAGCCTTGGTTTTGTAAACCATGTGGGATTTGGCAACAGTCTGAGCATGGGGATGAAGAATGGCAGTAGTCAATGGTAATTTTAATAACGCAGGAAGCTTGGATGAGAGGGAAGAGAGAAACGTTGTCTTTGGCAGGAGAGAGGCATTGAGGGAGAAGATAGAAGGTTGATGTGCATATTTGAATTAAATCATTTGTATTCGAGCCTGATCCAAAGCCCAGTGAAGACGGGAATATGCAGATATTTGTCACCAAACCCCTGAGTATGCTTTCCAGAAATGCCTGAAAGCCTTTTATCTTCCATTTGTAGGGTGTACCCAGGGGTTAAGTGACTCTAAGCTACAGAGTAAGCTACAGCAATGAGAAGACTGGGATCCAACATTCCTGAAAACAGTTTTCAGTTGGGTAAAGCACAGTAGTTATAAATGTCCATATATGTACACAACACACTACATGGCAAATCAGCAAAAATTGCACTTTCCAGTTCAGGGAGAGTACTTCATCTTATTAACTGTCTCTTGCTGTGCATATGCAGAAGAATTGCAGAGTTTCTTTTAGTCACAGGATTCCCCCCCCCCTGCCTCCCAATGTTGATATTCTGCAAGTAATTAATTTCTAGTGATCCTGTAAACCATTTGCCTCTTCAGGATCCTGTTACTTTCAGCACAAACTGAGGAAATAAATATCAATCATTCAGTGACTACTTGCAGGAAGTAAAAGCGTGAGATAGCAGCCAGCCCAGGCCAAGAAGGAAGGACAGAAATGCGGTACTTTTTTATAATCAGAGCCAAAAATGTTATTAATGTATTTGGCTGTTAGTTTCTGAGTATTGTGGAGCTTGCTTCATTTTGAGAGCTTAGACTTCTTTGAATTAGGTCCTGCTATTGCTGACTTTGGAGGGGGTATTTGTTACTAGCATCAGTGAGAACAGGATTAAACATTGTCTGAATGTTCTCTTTTGCCTTAACTGCTGTTGCAGTTTTTAAGATACTGCAAGGCATAAGAGAGCATTTGGCTTCCCAGCATTTTTCTGAGCATTTGTATCTCTAGATCTTGCATACAGCACAGCCCCTGTGGGTGAAATGGCTTCAGAGCTGTCTGTTTCCAGCACAGCTTTTTGAACCCAGTGAAAAGCTCCTGTAAAATATTGAATCTTCTCACTCTGTATAGCTGTTTTTCTGAAGTCTGCATTGTGTTTAAGGTTTTGCTAAGCCATGCTACAGTAAGCACGATGAATAGCAGACAAATTATCTTTGGTCACTGCTTTGGAAATCAAGATGTGTGCTGGATCACCCCATTCCTTCACACATACCTTCTAGAACTACGGGAAGCTCGATGGCACACCATATCCCAGAGAGTTAATTTTTAATGTCCTATGCATGTAATGGACTCAGCTGTAATGATGAGTCCCACAGCATACAATCGTTACTGGCAGGATGGCAAAAGCCACTGCAGGTCCATGTGGCTCCACAATTAGGGATTGAAACATTGATAATTTTAATCCCCAAGGGCAACAGAAACAGCTATGTGAATTTAAAGCAAAAGCTCCAGTGAAAGAAGGGTTAACTGGCAAACTGATGCACATTACCCGCAATCTACTAAGTGCAGACTCCGCAGCATCACTCTACTGCACTGAATAAAACTGACTGAAACCTGGGCAGGGCAAAGTGGTTTTGACAAGCTTATGCTCATGTCTGGGATAATTGAGGTGAAAAAGCAGCCAGGCAATCATGCAGAGAGGATTGAATATAAAAAAACCTCAACGTTTTTTCCTCACTAGTCTTATTTTTAACTTGCAGATTCTTACTTCATTCTTAAATGAAATCTTGAAGCTGACAGCATTCCTTTCAGACTTGAAGATGAAAGGCAAACTGACTGAAAGAACAGCAGAGCTGGGATTTTTAGACCTGATTCTATTGGCCTATCTCGGTGGGCATGTTTCTTTTCCTCTGAGCCCAAATGAACTTTGCTCAAAGTGCAGGGCTCTTCCCTTTAGCAGGTTTAATGCAGGATAAGACACCAGCATTCAAACCCTTGTGCCAGTAGTATTTGTATGCTGCTTTATCCTCTGCCAGCATTTCTTTTCACACTATTGTGCAGAGGTGGAAGGGATTTTAGACAAATGATTCTCATTCTGAATTGCCTCTTATGTTTTTGGCATCACAGCAGATTAATTTTAAATCAGATTTTTAGTTTCCTTTTAAAAGTGTGGTGGCCTTTTTTGTTTTGTGTGCAACTCATAAGGTACAGCTATGAGAACTGTAGAAAAAGAAAAAGCCAACCAGAATCCCTGTTCTTCATTCATGTCACTGGTAGAAGTGTCTCTGAATTCAATGATGCAGAATCACTCCTGTACTGTACTTAGGGCACTCAAGCTTAAATCAAAACCTGACACCTTTTACTAGTGCAAGAAACACATTTAACAGACAGGAAATCAATTTAATCCATTTGTTGTTTGTGTGGTTTCTTTCCAGGCTTATATTTGGCACTCTTTACCCTGCATATTATTCTTACAAAGCCGTGAAATCAAAGGACATCAAAGAATATGTGAGTAATGAGGTTTGTGGCGGTGCTGCTGGGTTTGTTTTCTATGATTGCTCCTCACCACATCATAAAGAAGTTGCCTGTATTCTGTGAAAGCTCATAAACCAGTGCAAGGTGGAGACTGGCCTGAAGCTGGACTGGCTGACACTAGGCACAGATCTCAAATGAGGAGCCTAGGGTTTGTGCTTCTGGCTCCTCTGCAGAGTTGATGAGCACTTTGATAAGTGTGTGCCATTTCTCTGGTGGTGCAAGCTATATATGGCTGACTTAAAAAGTGTTTTGGCATCCAGAGCTTTCATATTTCCCTTTGTTTCTTGAAGAGCAGCAAAAATGGAAATCTTTTCAAAAAGCCTTGAAGTTTTAGCTGCTCATTCAAAACAAGGATCAGAGGAGGCAACTCTAACCACTTATAACTGAATCCTCAGATAGAAACATCCTTTCTTGTGGAGCGACCTATTTATAGGCAAGTCTGGCAACTGGATGTGCTGTCTTGTCCTTATGCTGAGAAATCTTCCCTGGGCTGCAGTTTCTAAAGGCATACAGGGCCATCAGACACTTAAGGCAAAATGTTCCTGCAGCCCTTGCACAGCTCTGTGCTTCCGAAGCTTTGTATCCCTTTGCTTGGAAATGCTGAGGTTGTGGGTTAGCATCCCTAAGCAGTGTCTGCCACTGATAATTAATGTTTCTGTAGCCCTTTTCTGGAAAATATTTTGTTGGAGGGTTTGATTCCTGTTGGACATTCATTTGCAAAGAGGAACTTGCATCAAGATGCCTGAGACCATGACCCAAATGTGGGAACAGCTGATCTAAGACCTTGTCTGCTCTTACAGTTGTTTTCAGTTTAACACACCAGTTGTGGCAATATGCCCTTTAGGGCCTGATTAGGCAAAACCAAATAACTTACATTGACGCAGTACAAACCCTTGATGTGCTAGTCAAAACTTATCTCTCTGTAGTTTATTTATACTTCGGAATAGTTTAGCTGTGCATTTAAGTGCCATTCAGTACTCAGTTACAAAACCCCCAAATTCCTGAATGATTTGAGATACTACCTTTTCCCTGACCAAGCCATAGTCTCCAAAGACTTTTGTGTCTGTCACCACAAAAGAGACCAACTATACATGACCCACTATGCAGCCTATCCCACAGGGGAGTTACCGTAGCTGAACACAGCAACAGCACAGCACATGATTTGACTGCAGTGTGAGGTAGAATGTTCTCACCAAAGCCCCAGGTAAGCGATTTAAGCTAATGGACTTGCCTTTGTCACTGCAATGGGCTCAAGGTGTGGAATGAGGAGACACCATCACTCAAATGGTGCATGCTAATTTAATAAGCTACAGTGAGCTGATTGTGCTCCTCAGTGCTGGATCATGGGGTAGGCAGTCTCCTCTCCAGTTTCTGGCTAGTTTCCCTTGCCTGTAGATATTATATAAGTGGTTACATCTTGTCCTAATTGCAGGTTGACCAACACCCTGTAATTAACATTTGCTATTAAATGAGATTTTTAATGCTCTGTGATAGGACTCAGCTGGCCAGTGGAGCTTCCTTTGTGGGAATGGAATCTGGCTGCTCTTCTTTTGATGACCCTGGTCCTAACAGCCATCATCTTCTTTACTGAGAACTCCTGTGGAAATCTGACATGTATTATGTGCAGAGGTGGGGGGAGGTCTTACCTCTTCAAGTCCATAATAATAATTGTTAAATACACAGGGTGGGGTGAATATTTTTTAAATTATTTTATTGTCTTGATAATTACTGTATAGTTGTGGCTATATGGGAGAGTTTGAGGCCCTTGAGGACAAATAAGCAGACTACTGTTTTTTTGTTTTCCAGGTCAAATGGATGATGTACTGGATTATATTTGCGCTTTTCACGACAGCAGAGACATTCACAGATATCTTTCTTTGCTGGTGAGCACCAGATGGGAGAGGGTCTTTGGCACAGACAGAAAGGAACTGGAAATGTTTAAAAGGAGGAAAGGGGAACCTAGGAGCACTGACTCCTGGACACAGGGATGGCAGCTTCAGGTGCACAGAGGTGTTTTGACTGGAGAAGCCATCCTTTCTTCTCAGTTCTGTTACAGGGCAAGAAAGAAAATGGGTGGAACTGCTCAGTGATATCTCAGGGAGAAATCATTACAGTAGCCTCAGTTCCCTGCCTGTCAGAGGGGTGTGGGTGATTGCCAGGTTAGATGCTTGCAGAGATCGTCACATAAATAACAACAGCTTTAGCTGCAGGCACTATTCTAAACTTACTTAGCTGTGCGCTATGGTAAATACACAGACTCCAGGGATCAGGCAGAAACAGCCATGCAGTACAGGACTTTGTAGATTGCTGTTTGGGTGGTTGTTTCTGCAATGTTTTGCCAGTCCTTTTCCTGGTTAGGCTGGGTTTATGGTTTGGTGGAGGACAGTGACAGTCCAGAAGGATGGACTTTCTTCAGTATCAACAGAAGAAGCCCTAGTAACCTCTGCCAAGGCAAGAGCATATAAATGCCTAATAATCATATTCTGTTCCTTCACTCTGGATGCTCAGGTTTGCAAATGTGTGTTGCTTGGTTGCCCTTTTTAGCAAGGCCTTTCTAGTGGGGGAAAAAAAGTGAGACCAGTAGACTTTTGGTTGAAAATTAGTGTGGTGCTCACACACAGCCTGTTCCTCGTCAGCACTACATGACTCTAGTGGAGTCTCCAGATACAAGGAATCGGGGGTACTTGACAACATGTCAGATCTGTTGGAAAGTATAAAAAACATTATTGTCTGGCTATCTAATTTATATGCAGATATACCTCCTCTGTGTTATATGGAGCTTTGGGTTTTTGAAAGATGTATTATGTGGGTCTCTCAGGAGCAATGACAGAGAGCTTGTCCACCTGTGAAATCAAGTGTGCTGTAGAGATCCTCAGTGAGGTGAATGAGCAGCCTGGCAAATCTGTGCTTAGAGCATAGTATCTCAGAGATCCATTGGGTAAGACCTGGATGCTGTGTGGCCCAGCTGGCTCAGGTTCAGTGTTGTGCTAACACAGCAGGAGTCAGTCTGGCCCCAGCTGAGCTGGTACACAGCCATCACAGGGTCTCTGTGCTGTTCTTACTTGCCTCTGCCTATAAAGGATAGTATTGGTTCCTTGCACTGCTGACAACAACATGCCTGCCTATACAAGGATGCTGCTGACTGGCCTGCCTTCAGCTCTATGCTTTGTCCTCCAGAAAGGAGTCTGGATAATCTAATCTCAAGAAGTCTCTGGCTTCTTATTACAGATGAAGCATGTCCTGTTGTCAGTTAGCATGGTTTTACACCTTTATTTTGCATATGGCTCAGACAACAAAGGTCTTTGTGTTTCAGTTTGAGTCAGAGAAGTGCTGTCTTCAAATTGAGAAGGCAAAGAGATGAGAAGTGCATAAATATGACCATGAAATACGGATTGACTGGGTTGCATTTTGTTCGCTCATAAAGACTGGAGTGTTATGAAGGAGCATCTGTGCTCTTTGCTTGTAGAAAGCTCATCACACAACAGAATTTCTTCCAGACCATTAAATAACGGCCTTGATACCTGAGTAAAGATGCACCCTTGTGCCTTGTTGGAGTGCGTGCAAAGGCCTTTGGGCTCTTTGGTAAGCAAAAGCTTCCCTCAGATAGACTGGCTAGCTCCTTCCTGTGCTGAGGATTTCTAAGGGCAGTGGTGAGACTAGGAGTGGACAATAACGTCTCTTTTTCTTCTAGGTTTCCATTCTACTATGAACTCAAAATAGCTTTTGTAGCTTGGCTGCTGTCTCCATACACAAAAGGTTCCAGCCTCCTGTACAGGAAATTTGTTCACCCAACACTGTCTTCAAAAGAAAAGGTAATCACAGGTGCTTGGGTCTACTCTGGGTGGAGCAGACCTACTGCATGCTTCCTCTAGTCTTGTTACTCCTTTTCATTGAAGGACTGGTTGTTGCTGTTTCTCTTCCTGTGTCATTTGATCATCTCTTTTTAGTGGTGTTTATGTTCTTTGTGGTTGTTGTGTTTTTAAATACTGGCATCTGTTCAGCACACTCACACAGATTAACTCATCTTTGTGCACTTGAGAAGCTGGGAGGGAGTGGGATACAAAAATACCTCCTGAGCTGCTTCACGTACTGGCTGAATATATCTGGAGTGCTCTGTTGTGGCTGGGTGTAGTGATTAGAGAAACGGGGTCTGGCAGCCAGCACTCCTTAACTTTGTTCTCTGCTTAAGACATTGTGCAGCAATGACACAAGTAGCCACAGCTGTCTGAAAGGGGCTTAGCAAGCGCTTGCCTGATTGGGAGGTTTAGAACATGCTGAATAAAGACATGTAGCGTGTTGAGGTCCTGGGATGAGAAATGTCTTGCTCAAATTCATGTTGCTAATTTTGGGCATGGGGACATTACAGCTTGGATCATTTGCCTGCCTGGGAGATTCCTGTGGCTGTGAATGGGACATTGTCAGGCAGATCCATTTGGCTTGTGTGGGTACATGGGCCAGGAATAGCTCTCAGTCGTGTATCAACGTGCAGACTGTGAAGAATTTAATAACTTTCCTGCATCAGCAACTACAGAAATGAAAGAGCTCTGTTTAGCCATGAGTGATGCACAAACAGTTGTATCTCGGTCCTGTCTAAGAACACTGGGGAACAGTCACCTGTTTCTCTGCTTTCTGGGCATTTCTGCTTATGCTTGTCACAACTAGTGCTTGTGTGTTTCAGGTTGTCATCTCTAACCCACTAGGAACATGCAGGGAATCACTAAACAGGCACCAGCTTCTCATAATCCCCAATAATCCAGTACCTCCCATAGTTGACTGCTAGAAGCCATTGGCATCAAATATCATCCAGACACCTGTGTCTTGAGGGAGGGAGGGAGACAGCAGGAACTTTCATAAGCATTTCATCAAGCATTGAGCAATATTGAAGTGTGAGAGCTCTGAACGTACCAGTTTCATGGGCGTGTTGAAGGCAGATACTGTTGGATGTGCAGAGATATCTCAGATACTTCTGAGATGACCAGTTCTGGACCCCACAGCTGCCCATAACATGATTCTTTTTAGCTGTGGGGCTATCCAATTTTGTGTTAGAGCCCAGAGATTACAAATGGCTCTTGACACACCCAGGTCCATTCTTCTCAGGTGTGTGTGCCTGCCTTGCTTCCAGGACTTTTTGGTGGTAGTTGAACTGTGCAAGTGTATTGCAATGTTCCATTCACAGAAGAAAGAGTTCCCAAAACATCTATTCTTTGCAATCATTGATTGTGAACCAAGGTGGTTCACAAGCCAAGGTGAAAGAAATTTATAATGTCTGCTACAAAAGACAATGTGACCCCAGCAAGAGTTTGAGGCTAGTGGCTCTCTGAACTTGTCTGTCTTGTGCTTTTTTTGTTTATTTTGTTGTCTGCTGTTACAGGAGATTGATGACTGCCTTGTCCAGGCAAAAGACCGAAGCTATGATGCCCTTGTGCACTTTGGGAAGCGGGGGCTGAATGTCGCAGCCACGGCAGCTGTCATGGCAGCTTCAAAGGTAAAGGTAAAGGTGTGGGTCAGAATGGTGATTCAAGCATTTCATCACGTTAATTTGCAACAGCAGCCACAATGTGAATGGGGAGAGATGGTGAGGGTCACCTCTGAACCTTCCATTCACCAGCCATAGAAGTCTGTCTGCAAGGAGTGCACAGAGCATTCCTTACGTATTATTCTCTGGAGGCATGTTTATGTAAGAGGGAATAGGAAGTGGTGTTATAGTAGCTTTTGGAGAACATGTAGATATTGGATGAGTGGTTTTGTGTGAGGAGGTGTATCCTGTACTCTGTCCCTGGCTTACAGCCAGAATCAGAAAATATCTGTTATCTCATCTTTTTGCTTGCATAAAAGCTGCAAGGATGTGATAACTGCATTTTGTGGTCCTGCTCTCTGGTCATGAGTTATCATGGCTTAGGGTGCACCGTGCCCATACTCTACTGACTTAAGGGCAAGACTTGTGTAAAAGGTACAGCTTTCAAGTTGTCAGATACAAAGCCAAAGGATAATAGAAACGTGTGGGTGAGGTGGTACTGTTGCAAGGAAAAGCATGAATGCGGCTTGAAGGAAATTATTTTCCTCAAATGCTTTTCACATAACCTCAGGCACATCAATATCACAGATCTTTGCCTTACCTTCTGTACAAATCTGTAATGAGCCCTTACGAGGCCAAATATTACTAAGGTTATATATCATGTTAAATGCAAGGTACTGTAGAAGTGGGGAGCCAGTGGGGTAAGGTATGCGCAGGGAGGATCACAAGGATATGCAAAAACTGTATCCTGTACAAAAAAAACCCCAAAATTGCCTCACTTTACTCTGCCAAGCATTGTCCAGGCTGTGCCTGTCAGGCCTGGCTCAGTTCTTGTTCTTCAGTGGAGAGGTTCTACTAACTCAGTCACTGCTGACTAATTCAAACCTGAGATAAATGTGGAGCTAAGGCAAAACTGCGTGTTATATGTCTAGCAAAACAACATTTAAGTGATGCTTCCATGATGCTAACACTTCGGCCACTACTGTGTAAGCCTGAAGATGTCATATCACCGAAACAGACAGGTTCTGGTAATGCCTGTTTTGCAGCAGTGCCTCTTTCCCCACAAGGTGCTGCAGATTCTCTGTGCTGGAGCTGGTTTTAGGACAAAGTGAGAAACTGTGTGTGTGAATCCTGAATAAACTCCTTTTTGAGTAGCTCCTGAATGTAAGAAGCTCAGCAGTAACCCAGACCCACAGTGCCCACCTTTAATCTCAGGACTGCAACACTGTTTTCATCAGCTCTTCAGCCTGAATGAACAGTCAGCACCACAGTTTTTCTTCCTGCTGTTCTGCTTTTGTGGTGATTTTTCTTAAGAACATCACTGCCTATTTACCCAGTGACTCCACTGGGTAGAGGGGAGAAGAATCTTCAGGGTACAGGAAAGCCTTTGTTTTGCATGGGTTAATAAAGATCGCCATTCAGTACTGGAAGAAAGCAACTCTGTGATTTGTGTGGTATTGTATGGCACATCTGCAATCCTACTGAGAGAAGACAGTGAAGATATTACAACCTGTAAATGGACCAGAAGAATTTTTCTTGCACACTGTGTCAGGGAACAGAAAAGGATCTCTTGGTAGGGTTGAGAGGTTGTTATTGGATTGATCGACTGGCTTTTACAGCAAAGCAAGGACTGCTCAGGCCTTGGCATTTAAATTACCGTGAATGTGTTAGGGAAAATAGAACTAGTGGCTCCTTTCACTTCTTCAGCATGGGGCCCCTAGCAGGTTGTTTGCTTCTTGGTTCCTGAGGGTGCAGATCCAAAGGATCAGACAGCTCTCCTCAGCAATGTGGTAATGCTCCTCCTCCCAGTGGGCTCCTGTACACCAGCTCTTTGGACTTCCTCAGTTTAATGTATCAGAAAATTAAGCCAGAAAGATAAAGGAAGGGAATACTAAGGTGTTTTTGAGGCCATACATATATCTTAAGCCAGATGAATGGCAAGGACAGAACTGCACTGTGAAGAATGTGGCTATAGAAAAGGAAAGCAAGATCTTTGCCTGGTTGTGGGAAGCAGATTAGCTCTGCTGCTTAGGACACCACACCCTTAATCCATTTACACTCTACATAGAGCCATAGTCGGTCAAAGCATCTTATGTCCTTGGCCCTTCCCGCGCTGAGGTTGTTTGCTTTCAGGCAGGAAGACTGAATGGATATGATTTACAGCCTTAGGTGCTGCAGTAGATAAGTGCTGTGGTGGGATTTTTTAAGTATTTAGGATGCGAAGTGTGATGGGTCAGGTGTCTCCGTTTAGCTGCTCCAGTCTTTGTGAAGAGAGCCCTTTCCAAGACAGGAATGGTAGGAGTGATAACAGCTCCATTGTCCTGGTTTGCAGTCACTGTTAAGTGTATGTCAATGCCCTTCCTTGCTCACTTGAGAAGGAGCTGTAACAGAGCTAGATTACCCTGCATGAGAGAAGTTTAAATGACTAATTATCTGGAAAACACTTTGGGCTGACAGATGCCAGACAAGACTGCAGTGCTGCCCTTAGGGGAAAGTTTGCAAGGAGGGAGGAAAGAGAATACTATTTCTAAGGCTTATCCTGGATTTTCCAATGCCAGGGTTCAGGGGTATCCAGCTACCCTGTGATGATCATAGATGGGAAACTGAGCCTTGAACAAGTTCTCTTGGTTTCAGCCTTTGACAGACTGTGTTAAAATTGGAACCTGTAGAGATAACCATATATTCAGGAGCATTGATTTTCTGCAGCTCTCATGGAAAACACGGCTTTTATCAGCACGTGAGTGGTGAATGTGAGGATCTGTCTTACTTCCTGCTTCACCAGGATTAACTGGTGAGAAAAATATGCTTTTAAAAAATGGATGCTCAGACTTTGCAAGTCACACATTATATGGTGCAAATGCACAGTGAGATGTTGGGCTGAAAGTGAGCTCTGTGTAGACATTTTCAGCAAATGAGCTTAAACTTAAAGGTCCTGGACTTGATGATGTGTCTCCTGTGCAGACCCCGTACTCTTTTCTCTCTCTGTGAGCTATGATAGCTGATCATATGTCTCTGCAGAATCCTTCATAATCTTTTGATTTGGGTGACAAGATCTTTGGGTAAGACCCATCTTTTAATTCTTTCTTTTTGTCACTAGCTCTCTGGTTATTGTTAGTGTATGGTAGGCAGCTACTTACTTACCATGGGCTAAGATGCCTCCCTGTCTCAAATCCTCTGGCCCTTTTCTGTCTTAGATAGCAAACAGATTTATTTAGCCAAGTACAGGCTTGTCTCCCTTCCCCTTTCTCATGCTTCTTTCCTCTGGTCTGTTTTGTTCTGAAACCACAGTTGTGCTAACGCTGGCACAAAGCAGTGCTAATTCATTTTACAGGTTGAGGAGCTGTCAGTGTCCCAAGTACCCTGAGCCTGCCCAGCTGGATTGCTTGGATGTTTTCTCTCCCTCTGTAGAGTCTATTTTTGATGCTCTCTAAGCAGACAGAGCATTGGTTATCTGCTCTTATTACCACTGCTAGATGCTCAACATATATCTTTTCCCTGCCCTCAGCAACTTGTATCCCCATCAAGGAGCATAATCTCATTTGAGGTCTGAAATCCTGTCCTCATTGCTTGGTCATTCTGTCACATGTTGTGACTTCAAGTGGATCAGTCTTAAGTGGCAGGATTAGATGACTGGGCAGTAAATCCTGCTACTCTTTGTGTGTTTTCAGTTAGTTTCAGCTGCTTCAGCCATTTCTGCTCCAAATTGACCACTATTTTATTTCCAGCTCCTCTTGGGTTAGGAGAAAAGAAACAGAAAAGGAGGCTGCTTTTGGGGTGTGGCAGAAGTGGAACAGATGCAAAGCTGTTAAGAACCCAGTGCTGGGGCAGGTGCAAAGTTTTGTCCAGGCAATGGAGGCCTCAGACAGAGCCCTGGGTAGAAGTCAGGTTTCTGCTGTAAGCAGCTGGGATATGTGTGATTACAGTGAGAAGAGATACCAATGGCTTGGAGACAGTACCAGGTTTCTCCAGCACACTCATGTCTCCTCCTTTGTCACCATGCTCTCAGCACTTTCTTATCCTCTTGCCTGTCACTCTCAACCTCCTACCACCAGCTGTCTTGCCCTGTCCCCAGTCCTCAACTGTACTCCTCCCTGCTTGCCTTTCCAAGACCCTGCCTGACCCTGCCCAGCCCTGCCCTCTCCTCAGACTCTACAACCTACTCATCACCAAGCTTTACACTTTTTCCCCTCTAGCCCTTTCCTTCAAGCTCTTTTTTTCCCAGGCCCTTTTCGCATGTGCCCTTATTCCTCACCCTGAACAAACCAGTTCTGCCACAGGGCAATGTCTTTCCCCATTCCCAAGATAAATCCTGTTCCTAAACACTTAAGCGTACCCAAGCTGCAGCCTCAACTCTGCTCTTCAAAGGGCTGCGCAGAAAATAGCTCACAGCCAACAGAGCATCGTACCCCAGAGGTTTCTGGTAACATACCCTTCCCTGGCCTTCTTTTGCCCTCCTGTGTGTAGGGCAGAGCAGCTGGTGCTGTGGCCTATTGTGTGCTCCTGGCCATAGCCTGCCTTTAGGAAGGAGTGAGGCACTGTGTGCTGCTGGCAGTGGGTGCAGTGCCTTGGCAGGAGATGATAAATGAGGTGGAGGGAGCAGACACGCATGACTGGTGTTGATGAAAAGCCCATTTGTGCCTAATAAGTCTGAGAAACAGTCCAGGAGCCTTTCATGCGTGGGTAAATATGGCTTGTGGTGCTGCTAAAGCTAGCAATCACTCTGGTTATTGCTTAAAAGGACCAGGCATGCAGATAAGAGCAAGAGGGCTTCATTATGTCCATCTACCCCTAAACACTCCAGAGTGAGGGATCAGCAGTTCCCAAACTGCTTCAGCTCACAACCACCTGTCTGGTCTGGCTTTACCACATCCATTGCCAGGTTTTGGCTCACCACCATCTGAGGGGTTGCTGCCTCTGCTAGTTTGTGGTTCCTTAGCCAAGGAACTTTATTGGGAATTTTGATAGTGCATTTCAAAATGCTTTTTTTCCTTTTAAAACCAGGACTGTGGAAGGGAAATGCTGATGGTCATTTAGATTTTATCATCTCTAGCCAAACCATACTTTTGCATTCATTTCTAGAATGTGGCTGGCATAGCCAGTGTGATTGCCTGAAAGATAATGTTTACAGCCCTAATTTTCCATGAGGATTGACTTATTTGCTGTGGGAGGTTGAAGCAAAATCTTGTGCAGGAGAGAGCTGCTGCTTTTAGTGGTGTGACAATGGAGAACTGCACTCTCATGTGAATGGGGAAAGGTGGTGTGGCAGGAACATCCTTTAAGTCCCTAGATTAAAGCCTCATTGTAATGATTAAATCCCACTGCTTGGAGGGAGAATGTCTTCGCTTAACAAACCTATCAGAGGATGGTTCTGACCAACCTGCTTAGTACCATATCTGTAATGGCCACACCATGTGCTCTGGTCTGTAACATGGCCAAGAGCTGAGCAAGTCAGGAGTGATTTAGAGAGCCAGGTTTGAGGAACCTTTGGGTGCTCATTAGTGTTATCTCAGAAGGGTTGAGCACACAGCTTTTGACAACGCTTCCTTTAAAGGATTTTCATTTGGGATTCAAAGGTCTCAAGGCAGAGCTATGTTACACCAAAAAAACCCAACAAAGAAGTTTATTAAAACGTGGTGGTGTGCCACTGATCACAGTATTCTGTGAACTGTTTCTATCACAGTGTGACATATCTTTCATTCTTAAGTCTTTGAGGTTCTGTTTTTCCCCTATCGATAAAACCTCAAAGCTACAATCTGATGGAGGGTAGGAGGGCCATGCAGATGTACTTGGACGGACTGCAGAGATGGGCAGACTCTAACAGGATGAGTTTTAACAAGTCTAAGTGTCAGGTTGTTCATTTTGGTTATAACAACCTTAGGCAGAACTATAGGCTGGGAATGGAGTTCTTAGAGAGTACTCAGGTGAAAAGAGACTTGGGGATGCTAGTAGACAACAAACTTAGCATGAGTCAGCAGTGTGCCCAGGTGGCCAAGAGGGCTAATGGCATCCTGGCCTGCATCAAGAATGGTGTGGCCAGCAGGGAGAGGGAGGTTATCCTCCTCCTGTATTTGGCACTGGTTAGACCGCACCTGGAGTATTGTGTTCAGTTCTGGGACCCTCAGTTC
>VZRI01002421.1:170838-226648 GCA_013397515.1 Upupa epops | reverse complement strand
GGAAAGGCTGAGGGAGCTGGGTCTCTTGAGCTTGGAGACGAGGAGGCTGAGGGGTGACCTCATTAATGTCTATAAATATGTGAGGGGTGGGTGTCAGGAGGATGAAACCAGGCTCTTCTCAAGGTCATCTGGTGATAGGACAAGGGGCAATGGGTGCAAGCTGAAACAGAGGAGGTTCCATATAAATATCAGAAGGAACTTTTTCATAGGCAGAGTAAAAGTGCCCAGGGGGTTTATGGAGTCTTCTTCTCTGGAGACATTCAAGACCCACCTGGCTGTATTGCTGTGCAGCTTGTTCTAGGTGCTCCTGCTGTGGCAGGGGGACTGGACTAGGTGATTTTTCAAGGCCCCTTCCAATCCCTGGTGATTCTATGATTCTGTGATCCAGTTTATTCTCTCAAAGGCTTTGCTGGTGTCTCCAAGAAGCAGACAATAGCCAGTGGATGGACAGGACATACAGAGAGATTGGGCTGGGAGAGACAGTAACAAACAGTTCCCAGGAGAGGAAATGAATTGCACAAACAACAAGGGTGGATGAAATTTAAGTTTCCACCATCAACATTAACGTCAGCTGTTTTCCCTTTGAGTCTTCAGTGCTGTGTGACAGGTCTAAACAAAATAGCTGTTCCAGGCTAGGCCTGGCACGCAGGCAGGCCTTCGCCATAAGGATATTGCTTGTAGGATATTTGTGTTCATATCATGGCAGAAGCAATTTCCTCCTTTGCTCAGGCGTGTGCTGAGGGCACAAAGCCAATGACAAGCCTGCAGACAGGCATGATAACGTTTCTGCAAGCAAACTTCTACTCACCACCAGTAATTCCTCAGCATCACCCTACTTCTTAGGAGACATGACAGTCACCTGGACTAAATGACTGCCAGATGTCCCTTACTTAATCCTGTGTCTTAATTAGTTATATGTGCCCTCTGTTCTTAATGATCTTAAGTCTGGTTTACAGAAGTGACCAAACACTGGAGGCTTCTCCAGTGGGAAGCATCAGTCAAGTGTAGGGAGTGGAGTGGCAGCCTGTTGTGTCATAATTTGCTTTACACTTTAAACTCATTGCTAAGTAGCACCCTGTCAGCTGGGGATTACAAAGTGATTTCTCCATCTCTCTGGAGAAGCTGAGGAAGGGAGAACCTATCTTCAAAGGTGTAGCCACAGGTGGGTGTCCCTTCTTTTTATGTTTCTGTGAATGTCCAGTGTCATGCTCACATCTCTCTTTGGTTACTTATGCTTCAAGTAGACCTTACTTTCAAAGATTTTATGTGTGTTTCCACAATGGGTCTCTTTTTTCCCTTGCTAGGTGTCTCAGATACTTCATTTACACTTGTATTTGGATCAGAAAAAGGGTCAGGTAATCTGCTGAGTGCTTATACTAACCCCTAACTAATATTTCTCTCTCCATTAGACCAATTTGAACTCAGTTGAGATTGGTGTGAGGCCAGATAACAGTCTGCTCCAGTGGGTAGATCTTCCTGCTGAACTTTAAAAGCCTTTGTTCTTATCAGCAAAATGCCTTCTAAGTCTTCTGCTGACAATTGGAAGTCTCCAGCAGCCAGACAGGGAGCTTTGTATGTGGAAAACTCATCTAACACAGGCTGCTGCTACTGTATTGACCAGGCTGCTGTGTTTGCTGTTGTTTTCTCACTAATGGTTAAAGGGAGTCTTCTACTGCTGTGATCTTCTTAGAATGGTTGGAGTTGCAGTGGAGCTAGTGAGGCTGGGACATAGCTCAGCAGGCATTGTCTGATAGGTGTTGTTGAAAGTTTTGTTGACACTGTACCAATAGCTGACATAGAAACAGGTGCTACCCCTTGGAGTGACTGTCTGCAGGGTGGAGGCTGTGATGTGCATGAAGACGTGTCTGCTAGCATGGTAGAGAACTGCTAACCAAAGTTACAGCAAGAAGAGACAAGAATGTTTACAAATCTAGTATCATGCTGGAAGCGTGGTGAGAGTGACTTTAGTGTTGCCTTGCCCATCCATTAACTTCTGATCCTGGAATGCAAAAGGCCAGGTGCATTAACACTGATCATGTTAAAAACCTGTATGACCTGATGTGTTTTGTTCCTAATTCACTTCACCATGCTGTGTTACAGCTTTCACAGCTGCACAATGGAGATGGTGGGTTTTAGAGGTGTTTTGGAGACTAGATAATGCTACAGAATTCCTTCAGATTGTCAGACTGAAGGTATGATGAAATCTATAGTCGTGGCTGTGGGTTTGCATTTAGATCACACTTGATGGCATTGTTATATAAATTGCATATTTTTAAATTCTGTGCCTAATTTTATTTGCTTAGAGCCAGTGTAAGGCTGCCCACATACCTGGAGTATTTTTAATGAATGATTCCAAACCCAGTTTTTCCAGACTTGTAAATCCATCTCCCTCTGAGAAGTTTTACTTCAAATATGACTGGAGAGATTAATTAGAGAGACGTAAAGTAATTAAAACAATTCCAGACCACTTACAGGGCTGGCACATTTCTGACTTCAGGTTTGGCAAAGCATCAAGATTTCTGATCCTTCCCAGCAGATTTTGGTTGCACTAGTGCTCTAGGTCTGCAGAGGTTAATGTTCCTTTCTGGAGATGATGATGTCTGCAACATTTAGAGGAAGGCAGTGGGCAGGTTCACTACCTTTGAAAACTCAGTATTTTCATGCTGTTTTATCATACTCTTTAAAGGAAAAGTAAGGTAGATGTACTTAAGTTTGTTTTAGATTAATGATTATGCCACATGTATGGGAGCTTTAACTTTCCTTAGAATCACACATGAGCTTCTGCAGCTTAAATGTCTGTGTCTTGATGGGTGAAACTAGGTAGAGTCATATGACAGTTGATGCCAAGCTATAGCAGTTACTGACGAGTGATATTACTGTGTCCTCTTTAGTATTTGGGTTTGTCCTATTCAGTAGCACTGAACCTTACCCCAGTCTGATCATTCTCTGCCTCTGTAGAAATATCCCATGTATGGACCTACTGAGGTTGGTAGTTCCTGGGAGAAGAAGATGGAAAAGAAAGCCTGAAGAGGTTCACTTTCAGCTTCATCTATGGGTTGAATTTCCCTATAGGCAAAACAATCATAAAAATTTGGGAGCAGGCGCACTATATTGAACAGGGAAGAGAGAGACACCTGACCTAGTGAACAGCAAGATGACTGGATGAACAGCAAGATGGAGCATTGGAACAGGCTGCCCAGGGGGGTTATGGAGTCTCCTTCTCTGGAGACATTCAAGACCTGCCTGGATCTGTTCCTGTGCAACTTGTTCTAGGT
The DNA here is from genome assembly GCA_013397515.1 of Upupa epops. Taxonomy (NCBI): domain Eukaryota; kingdom Metazoa; phylum Chordata; class Aves; order Bucerotiformes; family Upupidae; genus Upupa; species Upupa epops. The sequence continues at coordinate 223,373 of VZRI01002421.1, read as the reverse complement.
GATCCTGCTGTGGCAGAGGGATTGGACTAGAGGATCTTTCGAGGTCCCTTCCAATCCCTAATGATTCTATGACTCGTTGCTACCAAAACCTCACAATTTAGCAGAACCACTGTCTACTGGATCAGAAGTGCCGTGCTTGTGGGGACAGTTAGTGTCCTGAGAGAAGCTGGATAAGGTAGAGGTTGAGCCTAGGCAGGTAGTCTTGGGCCTAGGGAGAGTAAGGCTCAGTCTCTCAACTTGTATCCATTACCAGGTGATAAAATCCCCAAATTACAGATCCCATAATCCCAGAACAGTCATCCTTCCAGGACAGATGATATTCAGTGGGGCAGGAGAGAGAGGATGTAAGCCCTAGCCTTCCATTCCCCATTTTCAGAAGAGTGTATAATTCTATCATGATGTTTTGCTATTGACAGTGAAGTGCTGTTCCTACAGCTACTGTCATGATATTACTGCTGTCACGGTCTCTAGGATAAACCTAGCCCAGATCTGTGTGGACATGCTGCAGAAATGCCTCTGGCTTGCAGTGTAGGCATAGCTTCAGGACCTGGATCTTCTTCCTGTGCAGACACTGTGCTGAAATTCATGGGACATATTCTATATCTGTAGCAGCTGGAAGAGTATCTGCATGGTCACAGCCAAGACAGTAAGCAAAACCCTTCTAAGCAGCTGTTCTTCCTCTTCCATGTGATTGCTTTAACCCACATAGCCCAAGATGTGCTGGATCTCTGCTCTGTTGGAAGGTAAAGCCGTTAATTTGTTTTGTCTTTTGTTAATAAATAAGCCTTATTGTGGGATAATAAGCATTACAGCTGGATAAAGTCTGTATTGCTAGAACATGTAACTACAGCAGCGCGAAATGTCAGTGCTGGATTTTCAGATGTTTGTGATTTTGTATGCAGCAGCTGCTTATATGGCCGAGAAAAGATGATTGATAATAACACTTTTCATTTTACTCTGAAACCATCCTGATTCTGTTGTTAGCATAATTTCTGTTATGTTTCTTGTTGAGGTTAGATAGGTAACTGGGAAAGAATTGTCTTGTGCTTCAGGAGTAATTAAATCAAGTACATTCCTACAAAGACAAAAGGTGCAAAAAGTTGAGAGGAAAAAATGATTTTCACACATGTTTATTGTCTTTACAAGTCCTAAGCCTTTGCTATTCCTGCTGTTCATGAGAATTGGACAAACTGTCTCATGGATTAGAAGGAAATTGCTAGACAATTGCTATTGTCTGTGTGATAAGCAACCTTTATCTTTTTTGTTACAAACTCAAGTTGGATTAAAGCAAAAATCAAGAAAAGGAGAAAAAAAATTTCCTGGAGGAAGTTCAAGCCTTTTCACCCAGCTACTGCAACTGTATGTTCAGGGCTGTAGCTGTGTGTTAGATGCTAACGTAGCAGAGCCACAGATGACAAGAACATGCCAGGCCCTTGTTGTTTCAAAACTCGCTCTGGGGTCTTTGGTCACAATATGCTGCTGTATCACAGGTTGCAATGTGAGAATATTAACAAATTCTCTTCATTTTCAATGCAAAAGGGTGTATTGAACCTGACAGGTTCATCTGACATGTGAATCTCTAATCTGACTTCTATGGATGTCTACATCCATAAATCACCCATTGGAATGAACTGGTGTTTGGGTTCTGTGACTGAGCAGAGCAGCTGGGAGGAGGTTAGAAGCTTGAGCATGGCTGACACTGGAGCTGGTAATGCAGGAGGAGTAGAGCACTGGAATTACAGCAGCTCAGCCATCACCAGCCCTCTGGCTTTGCTGCTCCAGTCATTTTGCAACAGCAAAGTAGCAGCTTGTGGTCTGATGGCTCTTGGTATGCTTTCACTAGTGACCTGTCTGTTGTAGTCAGGCTGCCAGATAGGATGTCCTGCAGTAGCTTTAAATTGATTGCTGAGAATAGGGTAGTGGGGCAGGATTGAAGTGCAAACTACAAAATCCACCCACTGTACTGAGCTCTGGATGACTGAGATCGTAGAATCACAGAGTTGTTCAGGTTGGAAAAGGCCTTAAAGATCATCTAGTTCCAAACTCTGCCAAGGAGTGGGACACATCTCACTAGACTGGGTTACCCAGAGCCCCATCCAACCCAGACTTGAACACTTCCAGAGACAGGGTGTTCACAACCTCTCTGGACATGGTGTTCCAGTGCCTCAGCACCCTCACAGTGAGGAATTTCTTCCTCCAGTCTAATCTAAATCTACCCTCTATTAGTTTGAATCCATTGCTCCTTGTGCTATCACTAGAGTTCCTCACCAAGTCTGACTCCAGCTTTCCTGCAGATCACACCTGACTAACCAGCCTTGCAAGGAAATTTCAGTGTACCAGCCCATTGACAGCTGCAGCCACAGCGTGCAGAAGTAAATGCATCTCAGGCTGGCCTAGGAGGAATAACCTGAGTTGTGTCTTAGAGTGAGACTATGTTGCAAGACTGGCTCAGCCACTAGCAGCAGTAACCAAAATTCAGGCATCAACTCTTCTGGCACCTTGTTGAATGAGCTGGCAGAGGTGACAGTGTCAAAACATCAGCTCCTGGGACTCTGCTACCAGGCATATAAAATCAGCAACATAGACTGTCTGGAATATAAACAAAAAAGTTCCACTCTTACTTAAGGTAGAGCAGGTTCATGAGAAGGAGCGAACTAAGTCTGCTGGAGGAGCACAGTGTAAGTGTGGAGTTTTTCTCTAAGTCTGTAGAAAAGCTAAATGTGAAACACTGACCAACACAGCATACACAGGGAGACCTTAAGAAACCAAAGATTCCATGAAATAGCGAGAGAATTCCCAGTGCAGCTTCCTGGTGAGCTCCAGTAGCTGACTCTGCCCTAGGAAGGACAGATCAGTTTTATTTGTCTGAGATTATGCATATTTCTACAGACAATGCCTTGGGGCAGCATTGAAGGAGTTATCACATGCTGTTGGCTTATTGCCAACGCAGCGAAGTGTGTTATTCTGGGCTCTATAGCCTGCCTGTGGCTAAATTGGTATGTTGTGGAGTCAGGAAGGGAAATTTAACCTGTTTTTAATTGTATGAGAAGCTTCAGGCTGAAAGCTTGATGATCTTAAAGGTCTCTTCAACCAAAGAGATTTTGTGAAACTTGGGTGATCACTGATGTAGCAGGTTTTTTTGACTGGATAGCCAGATCTGCAGCCCTGAAGGGAGCAATGATATATTCTGGTCCAGCCCCAACCTAGAGTCCTCTGGCAATGTTCAGACTATTTCCACTGTAAGAGTCTAAATGAAGGTGATGTGAATTGCTGTGATGGGCTTTACTACTTTTGTTAAACAGGGCATTATTTACTGTTGTTTGCCATCTTCTGGATTTTACCTCAGTCAAAGCATCCATTGAATTTTATGTAGTTGATACCAGCAGAAATAATTTCAGGATCAGGCTGTATGTATTCAAGATTGTAAGCTATGAAGTAGCATTCACTGTCCTGGTCCAAACAAAATGTTGAAAACTAAACCTACTTTTTACCAGCTACACTCTTTATATTTTCGATGTCAAGATAGGTTCTGTATTGATTGGGTTCTCTGGCATTTCTGTAGTGTATGAGGATTATAGAATCCAGGGAGAGGAATGTTTACAGTCAACTTTTGATGTGATGCAGTTTTAATGGAAGTGTTTTTTAATCAACCCGTTCCCTACAAAAGAAGAGCTACATTTCCTTCGCCAAGGTACTTGTTTGCTGCCTGATTGTGAGCTAGTCTGAAAACCAAGAAAATACCTGTGTTAGTTTATTTCTTCCTTAAACTGCATGGAAAAAGTACTGAAATATTTATTTACATTTAGCAGTAACTTTCTATTACTTTCAAATGTCAAATCTGTAGTTCTCTGAAAATTCTGAGTGAAAATTCTATGACTGGGTGAATATAATCAGAGTTTTTAACTTCAAAAGGGAGTTACTTTGATGCAGAGCATTGTTTTTTTTTATGTCAAGCACCTATTTGACTCAGATCCTAGCAAATGAAAGTACCTGCTGGAAGGATGCTTGTTTAGATGTGGCAAAAGCTGCTTTGACTGCGCTAAGTAATCAGACCGCTTGCTATCAAAAGTTTGCTCTTCTTTTGGAGTGGTTCCATGCACAAAGTCATTCAAAGAGAGCACAATTATGCTTTCAACAACTCATTTTTGTCCTCTCTAGGTTACTGGACCTGTCAATTTTATCTCTTCGTACTGTCCAGATGTATTTCAATGAGCAAGGGAGAAGAAAGGCTCAAAACACACCATTGAATCTAACTTTTGTGTGTATTATTTGCTTGCTTGTTTAACTAGGGACAGGGGGCACTGTCTGAGAGGCTAAGAAGCTTTAGCATGCAAGATCTCTCAACAATTCGTGGCGACAGCAGCACCACTGTTCCTCCTTCGGTCACTGTAAGAACAAGTAGCAAACAGAGCCAGGCAAAATCATCCAGAAGTGCATCGGAAGGCTCTGGCAGCTCAGGTAAGTGCCAGTTTTATTTTCAGTGTTGTGTTGTCTGGAATACATCACAGTTGAATGAAGTCATGTAGTTGGCAGGAATATATAGAAACAGACACCACAGCAGTCCATACTGGGATTCATGGGACACAGACATGCTTGTTGAGTTTCTTGGCACTTAAGAGAGAAAACTGTATCATTGTTGATGGTTGCTATTCCTGGCTGGTACCAAGGGCGAGACTTGAGCGTGCAAGGAAGCCAGTATCAGCCCTTGCAACTTTTGCTAAACAGTCTGATACTGGACCAGGGGCTGCAAGGTGTAGTGGGCTCTCAATGATAGGCACTGGTGGAAGTGCAGAAAGAGGGGATAGGAATGCACAATACTTGGCGGAAGTCATTACGTTCATCAAAGCCTCATCTGGTCATACAGCCCCTCTAAACATAAATGTGAGTTCTACTGGATATCTGGTTTGATTAGGCTCGCTTGTGCTGCTTAAAAACTGTACAGTAGCTGTTACAACACTTGACAGTTGTTGTTCTAGAACTTCATCACTGATTAAGCCTACTGAGAAATAAAACCCATATAAAGCATTCCTGGAAGCAGAGACTGAGATCTGGCAGCTGTTTACAATACGTAGGGTGTCTGCATAAGCACTGGAATGGAAAACAAGGCTCTCTGAAGGGCAACAGTTTGTTTTCAGAGTCTGAAAGAACAAAGGGAAGAAGTGTCATGGTGGGAATAAAATCCATTCCTCAGGTTTTAGTTACAAAAAAATATTTCAGGCTTGGTTAAAGAAGTCCTTGAGTCCAGAGTCAGAGCGTTTGTTTGGAGATTTGTAGATTAGATCTCATAAATTGAGACACAGAGGTTTATCCCAAGCAGAGTACTTCACATGGCTTCTGTGATTCCCAAACACCACTAAAGATCATGCAACTTGATTTCTGTGACGAGAAGCCACAGCAAGTTGCAGACATGTTGCTCTTGATAGCATGTGAAACATATGCTAGCGAGTTTGACATTTAGCAGTTTCAGCTTGTGTGTAATGGTGAGGGCTGTGCAAACATTGACTGTGTTTCAAGCCTGCACATATCACTACCCCTTGGTTTAGTTCTGGAATGTATTAGAAATGACTTGTCCTTCCTGAAGAGTAGACTTCAAACTCTTCAGAAATGCTGAGATTTACAGCTCACAGAATTATTTTGTTCTTAAGAGCATCGGTTTAATAAATTCTCTTTACAGGTAACCAGAAATAGCTAACATTGGTGTACAGTGATTTCATGCTGATGGCTTATGTAAGGTCTTGTGTGCACAACCTCCATCTGTCTCATCTCATTGATTTCATTGAGTCCCATAGTCTAGGAGTCTGCTTGCAGGCTCCTTTTCCACCCACAGACAATACAGAGAGGAACCTGCAGGGGGTGATTTCACTGACACCTGGTGACCTCGTGCTGTGTGGAAGAATGTGGCCACAGTTTTGTTCTCACTTTTAATCTGATTAAGAGAAGGATGTGGTCCTGGTCTCTCCAGTCTTTGTGGTGTTTTGTGCCAGTACCATTATGTAAGTGGGCAGAATATCTAGAGGGGAAAATTTGATTATATTCATACCTTGTGTGTGTGTGGATCGATCAGCTAGATTGTGTCACATCAGTCAGTGCATATTCAAGGTGAGCCAACATTATTCTAGGCACATCAAGCCCAGATATGGTCCCTTCAGTCCAGCTTCCATATTTGTTTGGTTGAAGCATTGCACATAAGCAAGGAGAAGGCAGAACTGGCTGCTGCCTGTTACATCTACTTATGTCATCTATACATGTATGATTGTATTGATGAGCAGTGATCCCAGAACAGCTGACACACAACTGCTTTTTCTGTCCCAAAGCTCTCAGAAAACACAAATGCCCATGCTACTAGTCCTCATGTCTCAGAAACATTAAAATTCTGTTTAAATTCTTGTTCTTGAGATAATAGAGCTTAGTCTGACATCAGAGGGAGCCAGGAAAAGAAACTCGAGACTCTTTTAACATGACAATGATTCAGCTGAAGACTCTTCCTTTCTTGTAAAATGCCTTGGAAGCCACCAGGCTTTAGAAAGCCTGAGAAGTAGTAGCTGAGATACACAAAACAACTTCAGTAGAGAGTGTGGCAGGGACTGTACCTTCAGTCAGGAGAAATTCTGCTTCATGGAGATTTTTAGGGAAGGCTGGAGGGAACATGTCTTGTGTCAATAGAAGCAGCAGTGTGGTGATTAGGAGGCAAGACTGTGAATTAGGACACATGAATTCACCCCCATCTTCATTGCAAAATAAGGGTATGACCCAGAGAATATCTCTGGTCCTCAGTGTGTCTGCAGACAGGACAAATTGTAGTTCCCATGCCTAGATACTGAAAGCCAGACACAGTCAAAGATGCTTGTGTATTTTAAGGTCTTTAAGGCTTTCATGCACACATTACTTCAGTGATAGTAACCTGGAAAAGTCCTGTCTGTGGACTGACCCAAATTTTGTAAGGTTTCTCTGCAGTAGCATTGCTCTATCTTTCCACCACCTCTGAGAGGTGTCTGGACTACTGAAATGCCCCTTTTGATGTTCTCCCCCCTTATTTCTGCCATTTCTTTTCCAGTACAGGCACCTGAGAAGCTACATGTGGGTATGCTGAGACCTTGATGACCTGCAGATGTGGGTGCTGTTCTAATAGCCCTTCTGCCATGTATTCATTTAGGTGCCAAACCAGTTTCTCTACTTCCTCCATCCACACCAGCCTATTAGAGTCTTCTGAAAGTACAGCTTCCAAAGCCAACGTTTGAACTCACAAATGATCAATAATTGTGGCAGGGTATGGATCCTGAAGTGTTACTTTGACTGGCTGTGTTGAGGAACTTGGGGTTTGCCTGAGGACAGGGACATTTCTCCACCATAGCCAACATGACAATTGGAAAAGGCAAGCATGGCTACAAAAGTTATAACCCTTTTTGCTTTGGCATTGGCATCCCCATGCCTGAGGGCATGGGAAGGCCACAGTCTCATGGAAGAATTCATACACAGATGGCCTTAGGGGGTGCTTTTATAGCTCCCTTTATTTTTCTTATATGTGCCTGCAGGGATGGACAAAGGCTGAAGAATTTGTTTTGCATCTAGCACAGGTTGTAATTTTCTCAAGAGGAGAGAGATCCACTGAAAAAGAGAACAGCCTTGTGATAATGAGGTGTCAAAGTGTTATCCTCACATGATGGAACAGGCTACATATGGTCACTCAAGATGTCCAGTAGCAGAGGGCTGTGGACTCAGGAAGAAATCCTGAGTTTAATATGGATTAAAAATACTTTTGTGTTCTGTTTTTGAGGGATTATTTTTAAGTCAGAGCAACTTGCTGGTGCACCTTATTGGAAGCCTCCAAAATAATGGTTTTGGGAAATAAGAGATTAGGAACTGGAAGCTCAGACTAGCTTTGCTACTGAACAAATGGTCCATAGGCCAAATCCTCGCTTAAGACAGTGAAGGAAGGTGTGAGATGGACCTTTAGGCTGAGGTTATGACAACAGTTTGGAAAGAGAGGGATGGAGAGAGATCAGTTGGAGAGAGATGAGACTGCTGAAACTCAGGTTTGTTGGTATGAAACCCCCTACTTCATCTGGGAGCACCAGGAGGAGGGGTTTGGGTTGTGGTTTCACATCTCTTAGTTGTGTTTCCAAGCCTGCCAAAACCTGTGAAAAGATTTTCCTGACACAAATGGACACTGGCTGAGACCAAAAGCTTAGCTGCAGGATCATGTTCAGGCTACATTAAACAACTGCTGAGCTGCTTTCATTTCCACTGTTATTTTTATTGTGCGACTGGCGCTGGTTAGAAGGATTTCTGACTCTGGATCCCCTCCTGACACTAACACCATGCGAAGAGCTTGGTGTTTAGTTAGTAATGACCACATGCAGACACAGCAGAGGTTTATTTTTGTCTGGTAAAGGGTGTCTTACGAGGCCAAGAAATAGAATATGCAAAAGCTGCATTTGAGAGAATGGGAATTGCTCGTTCTTTACCTTTTGCTGCCTTTCATTGGGACCTGCTGTACATTGAGCAGTCCTGCTCATGCAGAGGACCATCTGCAGGAGTGGAGCGTCTCAACATACAGTGGGATCTAGGTACTGCAGTTCCATTCACCCCACAGAAAGACCTTTCTCTTTCACACACCCGGTCAAAAGGTGGATGCAGGTGACAGAGGGGAAAAGGCTGTTTTTGCCATTATTTGTGTGTGGCTGTGGACCCCACACACAGCAGATGATTTGAGGCATCGTCACTGCTGCAGTGAAGTTTGTGTACACCTTATTTTGACACGCACAGGAGAACAGGATGATGGTCTCTGCTTTACGTAGCAGCTCCAGCACCTGTCCTCTTTATCTAATCTTTCATTTTTCTCTTAGTTTAATGTTTCTCAATTTAGTGTCCTGGCACCCTGTTGATAGTTGTGATACTTCTGCTTTGATGCATGCTCCCACTTGTACTTCTTCCACAGGCAGAACTGTCCCTCTCCTGTTATGTAGCTCCTCATAGTTATGGAAAATTGGAAGCTACACAATACCCTTTCCAAATGTTTTTCCAGATGATCATGTTGCTCTGGCAAATGTCCAGTAACAGTCCACATCCAGCCGTGTCTAGCAGTGGGGGGTTTTTGCAGTTCTTACCTTTCAGTATTAAAAGCATCCTGGACAGTGCAGATAAAACTTGTTCCCTCCAATGATCAATGAGTGACACAAGTAATTGAGAAGTGGGACATTGGCCATTATGTCACAGCTCAATCCCATACCTGATGCAAACATGTCTCGTGATTGCAGATGTCAGTGGAAACTTACAGTATGGGCTGGGCACTGGGGGTCAGCCTTGCTTTTGGATGAGTCCATGGGACATACTGCAGCAGCAGGAGATTTGTGTTGCATCACAGGGCAGCTGGTGTCCAGACGTAATGCTGTCAGGGCCAGAGGATCACATATTTTGGAGTCATCCTCTATCACCCAGACCATTACCTTTCTGTTTGAGCTTAGCCCAGCCAGAAATAATTCTCATTTCAAATTATTTCAAAGCAGAAATGTACAGCGTGCTTTTGAATACTCTTTGCCTTTCTGTGCAGAAGAGTCAAGGCTGGTTTGGTTTTGCACTTCAGTGCTGAAGGCTTTACAGGACAAAGGTGGGAGACTATCAGAATTCAGAACATGTTTGGATAGCTCAGTCCTCACCAACCAGAAAAACTCCAGAAAGATGTGTGAGGGCAACCCATGTGTTGTGTTGTGTGAGCTCTCAGAGAATAAAGCATCACTCATGTGATCAGCTTCCTTCTGTGTAAAATCAGACCTAAGCCCACAGCACATCTCTTGAGGTCAGTTGAGATTCATCTCTTCCATACAAAGCCATAGTTTTACTGTAACATCTGACCAGTGTGAGCCAGTGCTCCTGCTGAAAGGGACTAGCTGCCTCCTTCTGCCCCATACCATCCTTTCCCTTACACACATTCAAAACTTATTTATATACACTGACTCCAGTCAGGGAGCTAGTTCAAGTTAAATGCTATGCCCTGCTTCAGGTTGCCCTTGATCTGGGTCAGATCCTCAGGCCAGTGGAGAACAGCAGTGCGGGCATCAGCAATAGGGCAAGGAAGGTGGAGGTTGGAATGCAGGGAGCAATGAGCTGTGGGCAGTAGCACTGGGTTACACATTTGTTTAAAATGAAAAACTATAGAAGGCCTTTCTGTTGAACAGTGCATGTTAATTGTGGCTGAAGAAATCACAGAGAGCTCAAACACTTGTTTCCTTTGAAAGGTTTTTTAAAAACTGGAGTAACTGGTGCCACTGCGAGGTTTCACTTGTAAGGCTCAAACTGGAAATTTGTATCTCTACTGTTTTCTAGCCCATAAGCTACCCACAAGATAAAGCCATAAAAGTCACTTTTGTGAATGGCTTGGAGTGATCTGCAATTGCTCTGAAGGGTGTAATGCAGTTCTCTTGGTTACTTTCATCCTTATGCCAATTTCACCAAACAGAACTCCTGCAGGACTCCTCAGCATATCCCTGATTGGGGAACATCAGGGATCTGTGGGTAGTCTTCCTTCAGAAGCTGCATGAATGGCTGCACCAGTGCTTGTAGAAGCATAAACCTGCTGAATGTAGCAATACCAATCTCTGTATTGCATCCTGTGTGTATTCTCAGGCAGCTTTTTGCGCTGTGTTCCCCATTGCTTAGCCATACTCCCAGGCCCCTCTAGGCAGGAGTTATTTCTGTTTGGTGATCTGAGAACAGAGCCAGGGAGTTGTACTTAATCCTGGCCTTAATGCCCTATTAGGCACATAGCCCAGGGTGAGGCAGTCTCTGCTCTGGTGCTGATGAACGGAAAAGGTAATTTCTTAATGCACAGAGTGGGACATGAAGTCCACCTCAAAATGATGCCAAGTGTTTTTGAGAGATAGCAGCTTTACCTGCAGAGTTTCTAATGCTAAGCTCCTCTTCCAGTGTGCACGTGTTGCTCAGTGTGCCGACTTCTCCGAGGTGAGTGCTGGATGTCTGGCCCCCAGTCGGTACCCCCGCATCTGTTGGGGCATGGTGGCCTTCCCCAGCCTGGCTTGCTCCTGCTGCTCTGACTTACTGGGTTTCCTAATACTAGGAGAACAAACCAGGGGAAGGCCAGTTTGTGAGTAAGTCTGCGTGTGCTAGTGGCAACTATTGCAGTGCTTCTCACCTTACTGACCTGTTGTACCCAAGGCTGAGGTATGTTTCTCTGGAGAAAAGCCTCAGTCCTTCCTGTGTTCTGGAGGATGTGCCACTGTTCTCGCTGCACCAGTGTAAAACCACTGGGAACAGAGCAAGAACAAATTTCCCCAAGTCTCAGCTCTGGTTTGCTCTGTTCCCCAAGGAGTGGTGCATGTTTCTCTGTTGGTGGAGAGGACACTCATGTTTGGGATGAGCAGGGAGTACAACAAAGCCCAGTAGTGGTCCCTGGTGTGATAAAATAGGGTTGAACAGACTCCCTCTACTTCACTCTGTGCTAGAGCCACTTCTGAAGGATATCACCGCTGTCTACAGCATCTATTGCATTTACAGACTTAGGAGCATAGTGAGCAGTTTAGCTGCCAGTGGTCTTTCTGGTTGCTAAGAGCTGAGCTCTGTCACTTCTGCATTTTGTCCCAGTGGCAGATGAAAGGAGGGGGAGGCCTCTAATTTGGGCTGCCAAGCAGTTTGTCTGGGGAGACAGAAGGCATCCAGAATAGCAGTGTCCTGTGGGTGGAAGCAAAAGACTTTCCTAATGCCTTCACTCTCCACCTCATGTGCTTTTTTGTTTATTTTGCACACTACATCACCCAGGGGATGGTAGCCCAGGCACTGGTGGATCCCAATGCTGCCACCAAGCCACATCCACTCTGTCACCAGTGTTTCCCACTGCCTTGCACCTGATGTGCCCCACAGCATTAATGCTTGGAGGTTGATGATTCCATCCTGACAATCTCCTTGTGCACTGTGTAGGTGACAAACCAACCTTTGTATTTGGTTTCTCGCCCTTCCCCACTGACCTTGTCTGTGTGCATTTGCACATTTGGGATGAGTGTGCCACTGTGCAGGAGAATGAAGGCTGTTTCAGCCAGCAATATAAGGCCCTTGGTAGTCACTGTACATTTTATTAGTACCTTTCCAATTTCAACCTGAACCAATTTTATGAATGTGACTTCAAAATGTTATTTATAAAAAGAATCACTAAATCGTTAAGTGTTTAATAGCCATGAGTTAAGCTTGGGAAAGTAATATAATGATGCTGGAGCAGTAATCAATCCAATATGTTTACAAATTGGGCCCAAAGTAATGTTATCTAGTTTAGATTGTGTGCCTTGTCTTTCATATTGGCTTGTCTTAGGGTTTTTTTTTAATCCCCAGGCATAATCCAGTCCCTTAGACCATGTCAATAGGGATATGTTGAGGCTCTATCTCTTAGAGGGTTCATTCTGTCTCCACAGGCTGCCCTTTCTCTGTCTCCAAGGCAATAGATGCATTAATGCACTCTCAGACAACAGCCTGCCCTTCAGAATGCTCCTTTGTAAAAGCAGCTTTGTAACTCAGAGCTGACGATGGAATAGTTTGGGGTTTTTTTTTTTCAAAGCCTCAAAATGCAGAGGGAAGAAAGAAGCTAAGACTGCTTAGCTGGGACTAAATTGTCCTGAAATATTGGCACCAGCCTTTCCTTGGTGCAAACTTCTCTGTAGCTACATTATTCATTTCCAAAGAATTTATCGTCTAAATGGGCAGAGAGTCAAGTCTTACCTCAGGCAGCAGTACTAAAGGTTAGTGTAGAGCTATGATGCACCCTTTGGAGCAGGATCAGTTGCCTTAATGCTCTTGCAGGCGAAAATCAATTGTTTTTCTCAGTGACTGACCCACAGAAACCCCCAAAGCTGTTAGGACAGCATAAGCTGGTGGGAGCAGAAGCCTGTCCATCCTGCTCCCTGGATGCAGTGAGCATAATAAAAATAGTTTGGGCCAAATCCTAGTGGGACATAGCCTGCAGATGCCTTGGGAATGTGCATCTCTGCAGAGACTAAAGGCAGTATGAGCTCAGGCTGTACATGGGCAGATTTATCACTGTCAGTGATGGTGGGCTCCTCTGCCACTAGAGCTTCATAGAACTGCTCTTCCTTGCCCTGTTGGCTCACTCTAGCTGACCTCATGCTCTGCAGATGATGCAGCATTGATGCAATTCAGGACATATTTCTTGGTTTGCTCTGGGTGGCATCACTAAACTCATGCTCTACTGTATATACTCCAGAGTGTCTTCATGCTAGCAAACCTCCTTCCGCATCTTTATACAAGTTTCTGATTTATCTCTTCTGTGTTCAGGCTGCAGCATTAAAGAACAATGGTACAGTTACATAAAAGTGGGTTTTTTATTACCCCCTTCAGGAAGGACAGAGTGAAAATTTCCAGAGATAATCTGTTTGTCTTTTGGCAGTGCCTGGTAAACGCTTGAACGCTGAGCAGTATTAAACATGTTTGCTTGGAACTGGCATTTAAGAAATAACGAATACTATGGTGATTTTCTCTCTGCAGGATCCTTTTAGCTGCTGCACAGAGCTGTGGCATGATTGAGAAGGAGGAACAATTTTAATCCTTGCAGATGTTAAATACATGTAGCAGATGTTGAAAATACAGCTGCATATGAGAAGAACAGTTGCAGCTGCATTTAATATTAAAATGGTGATTAGGAGTCTTAGGCAGCATAAGAAATGTGCCAGGATGCTGGTGAGGAATGAGGCTAGGTTTTGAATGTGCACCACAAGGTTGTGCTCCACAGTGGTGACTGATACAGTAACATACCCCTTAAAAACTAAAGCTTAAAACTAAAGTGACTCGGCATGTTGTGGTCAGCACAGCCAACAAACACCCTCAGTCAGCCCTTCACAAGGTGCTGAAATATAAAGGCTGGAGCTTTTCCAAAACAATAAAGTTCAATTTTCCAATAAAACCATGTGGTTGCCATCCTGAAGCCAAGGTGACAGATCACACCCAGTCAGACAGACAGCTCAGTGTGGTCCTTGATGGGACACTCACTTAACTGTGTTTTAAGCAGATGACCATAGTGGTATATGAGATACAGTCTTTGTGGCATGTTACAAATTGCACATGAGATTAGTTCATTGGAAAGTTCTCTTAAAAAACTAATTGCCTTTGAATCAAGGGGGCTGTTTGTATATCCCTGAACTAATTCAATTAAATGCTGTAGGTCCTTTCATTTTTGTTCTTAGCCAGTTTTGCTTCCAGCTCTTGATCTGGGGATTTACTTTTTTTGAAGCTTTGTTCTTTGAGTTTAATAAGGGAAATGACAACTTCCCGTTGCTGTAGGGCGTTTTGTTCCTTAAAACTCCCCTTTACTAAATGTTAAACCAGATTTTCACTGGGATAGTTGGCGTCACTTTGCAGTGGTACCTCTGAATGGCAATTTGGGAGTTTCTCTAAGCATTCAAAAAATACTTTCATACTTATTTTGGCTATTTCAGGGAAGGAAAACTTGTCATAGGCAGTCAGTAGGTTCTTTAAGTACGTTTGTATTTTGCCATCAGAAAATTACAACATTCACAGTTTACCAAACTCCAGTTGAACTGCAGTATTACGAAAGCAAAAAGGAAGATTTCTGTCCTCTGAAATGCTGTTCCTTCATCTTCTGCACCCCAATGTTTTCCCCTAACAGTTTATTCTTTCCTTTTCTCTATGTAAATATTATGGGACTCTGATGTAAGTGTCACAGATTGCATGAGTTTTCTTCTGAACTGTTTGGAATAGACTAGCACTTAACAATTTAATAATTTGTGGGATGTGTCTTCATTAATGGGTGACTTTGTTGTGATTAGACTCATTTGCTTTGGTTGCACTTTGCCTTCAGCTTTGGAAGGGGTGTCTGCCTTTGTTTTGTGGCTCCTGGCAGTGTGCGCTGGTGGAGTTGGCTGCTCCTAACTTCTTGGTTTGGCAGTGAAAACTTGGTGTGGGTCAATGTCTTTTGGAAATGATGGCAAATTTATCTTTATTCCAGGGACAAGAAGCTGATCACCATCGTATAATAAATATCTGTTCTCTTGCTCTTATTAAGTGGTGTGCAAACCTCTTCAGCTGAATAATCCACTGAAAAGGCTTAGATTTGGAGTGACTTTTTTTCTTCTCTTATAATAATATGACGTGTTGCTCGTGGCTTGTGTAGTCTGTGACTGTGGTTTCCCCTATGGCTCCTGAGGAATTACACTGGTGGGAAAAATTACTGTGCCCAGCAAAATAAGGGGAAGTGTCCAGCTTCTCTCAAAGGTATTGGGGTGCTCAATTACCACTAACTAAGCGTCCATGTTTTTCAGAGGATCTAGGTCAAAGCCACTTGCTCATCTGTAGTTAGAGTGGGCCAGGTCCTGATCTCTGTTGTACTCATGAAAGTCTGTAGAAGTCAATCCAGATTTACACAGCAGCGTAGACCAGAGCCTGAATCTAAAAATTGCTGAAAAAAGTATGTTACTGAATCCCATTCATTGCTGTAGAAAGAGTTTTGCAAGTTAGATTTTTTTAGCCTGTGTAGAATCCTTGAGATTAAAGATGATGATGGTTTGGCTCTGCATTCCCTTGACTGTGCTAGTTTGTTCTGTGTGCTGCATTTAATAGTTTCAATCCCAGCCCTGTCTACTTGGAATATGGTCAGCTTCAGGGCTTCCCACACAATATAATGGTTATTTTGGTTCCCTTTGAAGGAATTAGGACAGGATGATAGGAACTGGATTAAGTGCTCCCTTTCCTTAGACTCCTTAGAGTCAGATTCTGGGGAGAGGTCTAGAGTATGGTCCCTGCCATTACGCATCCACCTCTTGGCTGTGACATGGTCCCTGGGGCTGTCAGCTGCTTCTCTGGAGCAGCCTAACTGCTGGCTCTGCCACTTCGGGGACATCTGATAGTGCCCTGAGGCCCCACAGCCTCATATCCTAATGACTACTCTTAGAAACGCTCAGAAAGGTCACCCAAGGCCATGTGCTGTTCTCAAGAAGTTTGTGCCAGCCCTGATAACTTGTTTTGCTACTCAGTCTTTACCTTCTCCAGAAGCAAGTCTTGGTGTCCAAAAAACCATCCTTTTGCTTTAAGCTTTCATCTCCTTTCCACCAGCTCCTCACATGTGTTTATTATTCTGCTTAATCCATCCCCTGCTTTACATTTTCTCCTGCAGATGATTCACTCATTTGCTGAAGAAAAATTAGGGTTTTAGCCTGTCATCACCCTACTCACAGAAAACCCCAAACAGCTACAGAGCCAATGCTCACACAGCAGCTGCCCTGCAAAGATGAGTTGCCTATAGTCCCACAAAAGCATAAGGCTTCCACAAACTTGGGACAATGTCTGGTGCCCCAGGTCGATACAAGGTTGGGATTGCCCACAAGACAAGCTAGGATGGGCAGGGAATCCTCCCTCTCTCCTCTGGATCTTAAACAAGGGCTAGTGTATTGAAAATCTGTTCTTGCTAATGGTCAGCAGTGCTGTGAAGGCCTGGGATAGACCCACTTCTTCCTTTTTCCAGTTCAGGAAGCTGAAGCAAAACTTGTTCACATCTGGCTAGTTTTTGTGCTTCATTCACAGTGAGATGGAACAGGGGACAGGATGATGTTAGCCCAACTTCTAGTGACCCTTCAGACCTTTCTGCTGCAGGGGTCAAAACAGTGTGTGCTAGCTTGGAGACTGAGCTCTCATCTTGATCTTCACAGAAGCAGCTTTAGAAGTGAAACTCAGACTGATGGGGACAGCAGAGGAGCCTTCAGGAAGCTTTGTCTAAGCTTTTTCTTCCAGCACCCAAGTTTAAGAAAGACAATAATGGAAAACACCAAGTACACTAGAAAAACATAGGACCCACAGGAGCATTATCAGGGCTGACAGTTCCTTCTGTCTCCTGTAGCAGAACAGCTGGCTGTAGGAGAAAGAGACCAAGACACATTTGCCTAGTCCTGTGTGCTCAGCTTCAGCAGCCAGTGAGTGTCTTCATGCTCTGGTTGCTGAATGCTCTAATTCTGGATCTCCAGCACCTCCCTGCCCTGTCCCATTTGATGTCCTTTTTTCCCTGGAGAGAGCCCTTGTCTCCTTGCATATGGCTGAATGTTTCTGTTAGGCCACCATTCAAACCTCAGTGAGATGACTGAAAGAAATCTTGACCCATTTCTTCTCTCTGGAAATAAACTGTCTGAAGTCCAGCCCACAGTCGACATCTGGGGGAACCTCTGGGGAAATACTTGGGCCAGTACTTGGCCTCCAGGCTGCAGATTTGGGCATGCTTGGTTAAGCACATAAACCAAACTTCAGATTTTATTGGCTTAGAGAGGTGCCAAGGACCAGCTTCCACATCCAAGACAGACTAAGCTAGCCTCATGCTGGGTAGCAAACTGCCCAAGTTGGAAGGATAAAATAGCAATTACAATAAAATGTCATTATACTCTTTTGCCACACAGTCTAGAGAGCATTTAATTCTCCCCACAGCTTAGTCTTAAACCGGGCTTGCTTTCTATATACGTAGTTAACATTAGCCCAGGTTATTGTGATTGTCAGCATTTTCAGTACAGCTGGGAAAGAGTCACCTTCCAGCTCTTCCTTTGATGGTGTCTTCCAGCCTGCCCATGTGAACGGTGGTAAAAGGGTGAAACTACTGAGAGGTCAGTGGCCAGGGGATAGTATCTCTGCTCTCTGTAGTAGAAGCTGCATCCTGTGGGCTAAATGCAGTGGCTGAAACTATTTAGCTGTTCACTTGAATTTTGCACCACAGAGAACTCCAGTGGCCAGCTTGTAACTTGTGGTGTTATTGTAGCCAAGTCACTTCCCCTTTCTCTTCATGTTACCCACCTGAAAGAGCTGCTGGAGAATTCAGTTCTCCTGTGCTGGAAGAATCTAAGTATAATCCTTTGGTATTAGAAGTAATCAATGAGTATTAGATGTCTGTGGTCCAGCAGGGTCTTATACTCAGGCTGAGACAAGGAGCACAGGACATTATTTCTGTCTATGTTCATACCACATTATAAGTGTAGCGCAAATCCTTGCGATTGATGCCATCTAAGCACAAACATTTCCACTCCCAACATGTTTCAGAATGAAAAAAGCCAAACTATCAGGTAAACAGAGAAAACACCATCCCTGCTGGTAAGGAACTGTCTGGGGAGATGCAGAAAGCTTAGTCACACTGTGTGTCCTCTTCTGTGCCTCTTGCTTTAGACTGTCCATTTTAAAAAAAGACAGTCTTGCCTCACTGACTGCACTTAAGGCAGCAAATGGACTGTGTTTTTGCAAAATAAAAAGTTCTACAAAGACTCTGCTGGAAATTATAAGGATAAGAACCGCCAAGGAAGTGTCAGTGGCTTGTAGGCATGGGGCTGTAATCTGCCTTCAGCTCCATCAGTGGAATTAATGTTCCTCCATAAGATTTGCGTAGAGTGACAGAAGAGAGATTTTTTTCCTGCTTTGGTCTTGCAGCAACACATCCACTTGCTGAAGGTCTGTGAAGCTTTTGGTTAACTTCAGTGGATCTCAGATTGGCTTGAGCTCTCTCTCAGCTTCAAGTCTACTAGTGCTGCTGTGCTTCATGTGTGCATCCCAGCCAGCTCTCTTCTTAATGTCTGTAGGGCTTCAACATTCATTTGAGGCTTGCAGAGGACTCTCCTTCTGGATGCAGTGCATATAGCCTCTGTGAATGGAATCAGCTATTCAAGAAATCAGGTTTTTATTCTCTCTTCCCCAAACAAAAAAAAAAAAAATCTGTTTCCAGAATCAATCTCCAGAACATCACAGAATCACAGAATATTAGGGGTTGGAAGGGACCTCCAAAGATCATCTACTCCAACCCCCCTGCTAGACCAGGACTAGGGCATGTCACTCAGAAATGCATCTAGACCGGTTTTGAAAATTTCCATAGAAGGACACTCCACAAACTTTCTGGGAGTCTGTTCCAGTGCTCTGTAATCCTTACAGTAAAAAAGTTCTTCCTCAAGTTGAGGTGGAACTTCCTGTGCTTGAGCTTGAATCCACTGTCCCTTGTCCTATCACAGGGCTCAAGTGAAAAGAGGTTGTCTTTGCCTTCTTAACACCCAGCCCTTATGTGTTTAATTAGATCCCCTCTCAGTCTTCTCTCCAGATGGAAAAGCTCTAGGTCTCTTAGACTTTTCTTGTAAAGCACATGTTCCTTACTCATTCTTCTAGCCCTCCACTGGGCTCTCTCAAGTAGATTTCTGTCTCTCTTGAACTGAGGAGCCCAGAACTGGATGCAGTACACCAGGTGAGATCTCAGTAGGGCAGAGTAGATGCAGAGGAGAATATCAGAGGTTGTAAGTTTGATTCTATGTAAAGCAATCCAAGCAGAATTTATAATGGTTTCACAAACAAGAGCCCTTTGTCTTCTAACCCTACAGCTGCTGCCACTGATGTGTGATGTGTGCCCCTTCTGACTATTAATCCCTGGAAAATGCATGGCTTTGCAGTGAGATGGCCTTTGGCAAGATGTGAACCAAATCATCACTGATTTCCTCATCCTTTGTCTTTATGTTTAGACCATAATTGGCCCTGCCATGTTAAGTAGGTGTGGACAATAAATATGAAAAGCCACCTGAGATAAACAGTGAAACAAAAGGCTCTGTGTTCTCAGATGATGAAGAGAATGATTCACTGGATTGTGCATCCATGAACAAAAGGCCCAAAATGAAGGATCGACCCCTTGAGGTACTTCATATTGTCAAGACTCCTCTTTCTATGACCTTCCTTGAATCTTCAACTGAATGAACATTTCTTTTTGGTCTGAAAATACTGAGTCCAGACAACATATTTCTGAGCTTCTGGGGTGATATTTCCTAAGGGTTTTCTGATTTTTCTGTACATGTGGTTTTCCTAAAACGAGCCTGAATTGCCCAGAATGGAGATAACAGGACAGGGCTTCAGACTGGGATTGGAATTGTAAAACTTGGCTCTAGGTCTAAACCATGTGCTAACATGGAGATACTTGGATGAGAAGATCTGGATGTCAACCACTAGTTGATTTTTCATGTCTGTAGAGGAGAACATACCCCTGCCCGCACTTCACCTGTGAAGTAGCAGACAGAGAGCACATAATTTGGAGCTCAGTCCCTCTCACTTGAGTTCACACCCAATGCAAACCTCACTGAAACCAGCAGTGGTTTGAATCAAGCACTTTTGAATCAGGCACTGTTAACAAGTGCTTTAAATTACATCATGGAAACAGACAAGCACTGTGGTTTGCTGAAAGCAATTTTAGAAACATTTTGTTATGGAGGAAATAAAACTTCCATGGGAGATGCTGTAGGCAGAGACTCTTTCCAGATGTGGGCAGGGAGGATGGAGGTATGGGCAGCAGCTCTCAGATCTGAGCTGGGAGTTCTCCAGCGTGGGGGAGCTGGTTTTGTTCCACCTCTCCTTGACACAGTGTGAGTGGATTGGTGTGATTTGTTTAGCAGCTGTATGTCCCTCCCTTGGATTGTCCTACCTCTGGGGAATCTCATCATCAAGAGCTGCTTTACACTGTTCTTACCATGGAAAGACACAGTCTCTGTTAGGTATTCTGGGAGCTGTATAATGATCTCCCAAAGAAGGCATAAGCATTCATTGCTGATTTAAGAGTCTTTAATGTGCAGCTAAATGCTGCTTTGCTTAACCGTGGCTTCCCAAAGAGCAGCCTTCTCTCAAACTGCAGGAGGTGCTGCTCGAGTTCTCCAGCTGTGTTAGGGCTCCTGGTTTACTGCTGAGCCAGCGTCTGTGGAGTCTGTGAGAGATCCCTGACTGCTATGAATAGCAGATTTCTTCCTCTGCATTTCTTTTCCCAGATGTACCTTTCTGGCTGCAGACCCCCTATCTAGGTCTGTTTTTCTTTTGGGGTTTCACAGTGGACATGGGATAAGATTTCAGGCTTGGAAGGTGGAGTGAGGCATTGGATGAGTCCCAGTTCTCTGAGAAACTAGTCTTGTTTATCGGCGAAGTAGAAGGGATGGAGATTTAGATGGAATGTAGGAAAGGTCACCATGCTGCAGTTCCTTACCTACATGAACATTTATGCCTTGCTGCATCATACAGCGTGAACCTTGGATTGGAAAGTCCTACAAAGTAGAATGACAAAGTCCTCACTCCTGAATAGTAAGACCCCACTCTCACATTGTGAATTTGCTCCAGCATCTGGTAACCATTGCTTTCTGGGAAGCTTTCAAGACACAATGCCATGCCGCAGCTCTTCTGAGAGAAGTACATGCTGCAGATTGCATTGGGAGGTTTTTTTGTTTTGTTTGCTAGTCCAGCTAATTTCTGTCTCAGTTTGGAAAATGAGGCTAATCAGAGTAAACTAATTTCTTGGAATTGGTCTGGCTCCTCCTGGGCATTCAGGGCTGCTTTTTAAAGCTCTGCATCAGCTGATTGCAAGGAGGACTGCAGGAGTTGAACTTCTAAAATAATTTAAAGGGATGGTGTCTGGCCTACCTCCCAAGCAAGAGGCTGATCTTTTAAAAGACTACGTGTTTCACCTTGCACACTCCTTCAGCTTTGTAACACTCTAATGAGCTAAGTTGGTGCAGAATGGACTGGGAGACACCAGCACTGGCTTTCTGCCACCAGTTTGCTCTCTTGATCCACAAGCTGCTGCAAGTGGTACCAATTTGTCCTGGATCCTTTGACTGTTATTAGCAACTTAACCTACACCTCTAACCAAGCACCAAAGGGGAAGGTGTTGGTGTAATCTGGGTGAAAGGCTATAAGGGCTTTCTTTGGCTGATCACTCATTAATGATCTGGAGGGCTGAGATCTGGTTCTCTGTCACCTCATGCCTGGAATGGGATCGTTGCCTCAGAGGTGCCACAAAGTTGGGTGAATTTTAAGGAAAGAAAAAACTGTTTCCTGTTACACCACTGAAGTTCTATTTTGCTTTTCTGCAGGCACCGCCTAGGACCCTTAGACCTCGCTTCAGGAAGAAAAGTACCTCGTCCTCTGCCACTGAAACAATGTGAGTGCAATGAGCCAATAGCACCAAGATCCACAGAATGTCTCCCTTCTGCCTTAAAAGAGCTACTTGTTAATAATGTTGGAAACAGCAGTGGGATGGATGTGCTTTGATGTTCAGCATTGTAGACTTGGCCTTTCTCTCTCCTCTCTCTCTGTATCCTTGTTACACACTTCTCGTGTTTGTCCATGAGATGGCCAGGACAATCTGGCAGCCACCTGCAGGTTAGAAGTCCATGTTTCATCAGCAGAGTGTGACCTCCGCTCATGCTCATCCTCTGAGGCTGTACGTTTACAGTTCCTGTTCACGTCTGCATAGCTCGAGCTCTGTGACTGCACAGTGGAAACAAACCCCATCAGTTACTCATGACAATATATTGACAGTGTGTTTATTTTTGCCTTTATCATTAATGAAGAGGATTTGTAGAAGCCATGGATTTGTCTTTCCTACCTTGAGGATGTAACAAATATCAAATTACTTGGATGGTACAAAATGTCCAAGATTCAGCAAAAGCCTAGCTGCAGCTTTGCTTCTCTTTCTGCAAGTAAATCACATGTCCTGAGAAAATTGTGCTAAAAACCGTAGAGGCAGAACAACTTACAGAAGATGAGGAAGAGATGCGCAAGAAAATAAATAGTTTCAATGATGTAATGAAAAGGGAGTCTTTATTTTGATCAGCCTTAGCCAGGAGAGTCTTGTGTGGAAAGAAGAACTAGATCTTATCACATGTGGCAAATGCTCTACCGCCAGGTTTGAAGCGCAAGAGACAGACTGGTACTAGCTGAGGCAATGGAATTTGGAATGGCTTTAGTGACATGCTTCCAGGGGAAAATGTACCTTGCTCCCTGGCCTGCAACAGCCTCAGCCCCAGTGGTCTGGTTCCCTGGTGAGATGCTGCTGATCTACTTGCACAAGCAGAACAGGACACTGGGTATGGGCTGCTCTGTGAAATCCAGAGTTTCACCTGTAGCGTGGAGTTTGGCCAGAACCACACAAACTGGGTGGTGTATTCGTATCCATACATAAATGAGAGATATAAAAGAAGAGGAAGACGTGGTAGGGTTTGTGTATTTGTGCTTCAAGTTGATGTCTCTTGTAATTGTTGAGCATGTGAGATTCACACATATGATACTTACGTGTCCTTTGTGTTTGCTCTTGGACCTGTCACATAGCCTAGAGAAACATTTAGCATTACATAGAATGGGCCGTCACTAATGGATCAGCATGTGGCTGTTAGTCCAGTGCAGGTGTAGCAGTCCAGGATGCCAACAGCCGGCGGAAGTGTATCAGTCTCAGAGAAACATCTGAAGTGGCCTTTGAAACCTTTTCTCGGCTGGGTGTCCATTGATATCCCAGCTATTCCTCTCTGATGGATCCCTGAAGTTTCCTTCTATGTGTGTGGGGAAGAGAAATAAATTATGCACTTGCACAAGTGTTTGTCTAACCTGGCTGGGAAATGGACAAAGCAAGCAGGTATTTCCTGTGACTGCCGCAACATTTGCCCTCATCACCTGAGAATTTTATTTCCTTTACGTGTACTAATGCAATCTTCTTTTGCAATGGATAAGAAGGAAAAAGTCTTCAGAAAACAAATTGAAAAAAAAACCCCAACCCAACAAACCAGCCCAGATCACAGTTACAGAAGAGTCAGTCCCTGGAACACAGTCAGCAAAAGCTTTGAGGAGCTAAGTGTGTGGTTTTTATTTTTAAGCAGCTTTAGAGTTTATTTGACTTCTTTTGGCAAACATTTAAAAGAAATAGAAACACTGCCTGCAGTGCTAGCGGAAAATACAATCTTGTTGCAAGCGAGCTGTTTCCCTGCTGTGCAATGGGCTGCCATAAGGTAAAAAAAAGCTGACAAGTTTGCACTCAGTTATGCCAAAAACCCCAGCAACACAGAGCGACTTGAGCACTGACTAGTTGTGCTCTCAGACACACTGTATTGACATGGAGTCTCACTAAAATTATTAAATGTGCGTCTTATCTGCTGTTCTACTGTAAAAGCGACTATTTAGCATTATGTGCTGAGGTGATAAAGTGTTGACAAGGGCATTGCCTTATATCTCTCAAAACATTCACTGTATAAAGGAGAAAAATAAACCTTTTCATATTTCTGGCAAAAATGTATGAATTTATCAGCAGAATTGTATATTTCATGTACACACAGAGCTGTGGGTGATGAACCTCACACATGTTATGCTGGAGCGGTCCGTACGCAGAGGAGAATGGTCATATGCTTCTGGGTCCTCGTCGTCCTCACATCAGTTGTTTACAATGTGGTGGTGCCCTAAGCCTGTCATTCCTACTTGGGTTCCTCCAGAACAAACACCAGACGCCAAGTCTGTTCTGTCTTTTCTCTTGAGCTTCTGCCAAGGAACAAGCAGCGAGCCGCCTCCATGCGATGATGCTGACCCCTCCTGGCAAACCAGAGGGAGGAAAGAGGACGGCCTGGATAGAGGTGGTTTCTTGGGTCTATGATGGTAGAATTTCTCAGCTTCCTCCCAGCTCTGAGGGTGCAAGCCAGTGGACTGCTGGCAGATATCCCCTTTTAGTATAAAAGCAACCAGTCATTCAGCTGTTGATTTAAAATAACCACAGACCTGGCTTAAGTATGAAAAGCCTGGTTTTGGGGCTTCTAGGGCCAGTCCTGTAGGACAGACAGCACCTCAAGGCTTCTCAGAGATGGCCCACAGAGCATAATCCTGAACAGCACAGGCCAGCCCCAGAAAATACAGCAAGACTCAAGAGAAAATGGTGTTACTTTGAGAAAGTAAAATTGAGGAGGAGGAGAAGAAACTGCAGCAGAAGATGGCTCATAAATTCATTTTGATTACAAGAACACACTTGAAACAGCTGCTTGCAGCCCTCCACACCTCCTGTGCTGTTGCAGCGGCCAACACCCGTGCAGTTACAGCGGCTGCCAATTGCTGAATCAGTTATCACATCAACTATAGATGAAAGACTTCATGCCTATCACTATCACATTGGAATTAACCCTGCGTTAATTGAAGATGTCTTAAGTGCAAACCCAGCACAGAAGGAATTGGGTTATTTACTCCTTCGGGAGGGATGAAGCTGTCTGGAGAGGTACGATGCTCCCTAGCCCCACATAAACCTGCTGCCTCTTACTGCTCTCTGCAGTGTCCTCATATAGTGAAGAACCCTCGTACTCATGACCCAACACTCGTTAATCACAGTCTCCTTTTCGCTGTTTCATTTTGGGCAATTGTTTTGCATCTAGCACCACATCTGAAATCACAGAGAACACAACGTTGGGATTTGTGTTTAGACAAACTACTTAAGGATCATAATTGTGCACTTGATGTGATTTCATTCTGTGATGGGTAGCACAGGTCTGTGATAAGTGGTACACCTAATGCCTCGCAAGGATGACCATGACAACAGTATTCCAAAGGCTGATGTTTTGCTGGTTTTGTTATACTGCTCAATACACATCTTGAATAAAGTCTTAAGTCTCTTCTTTAAGGAAAAGAGTAAATACAAAAACATCTTCAGTCTGTTCAATGTATCTGGCAGGCCAGAAGAATTACTTTGATCGCTGTATTATTTTTATCTCAATTCTGGCTGACTGTACATAGATGTATTCACTAAGTGCTGCATGTCTTTCAGAACTTCTTTCTGTATTATGAACTGGAAAAAAAAATACAGCTACTGAACACTCGGAGTAGTGAATTCATTGAGGTGCTTCAGCCTCACACTGCAAACCATCTCTTACTGTACAGGTGGGCTCTAGAGCAAATAACTGGGGACCATTATCAGTGGACATTTTGAAGTGACTGTTCTTCATACACTTGCTGGAGTATCAGTTCTGTAGAGAAAACCTCTGCTGTGGCCCATGCTGAAAGCAGACACTAGCTGGACTTCACACTCTGTAAGGACCCTGCAATAATTCCTTGGTTTTGTTCCATATACAGATGAGACCAGAGAGGTATCATTAGGCTTAAGAATATGAAAACACAGCTGTATGCTGGAGGATGCAGCATGGGGACCCAAAGAATATGTCTACTACTCAGAAACCAACACAGAATACAAAAATATGAGCCTACTAATGAAATCTGATGTCTAATAAATTTTTACATCAGCTGTGAAAAACAACATGGAAACATGAAACGCTGTTTTCTTCTCTGTTCTCTGGCACAGAGGGGTAGCAAGAGATGATGTGGTACCATGACAGGCTGCAATACGAAATGGACCCTGTTCTCCTCTGTCCCCTTCCCCAAAGTAGACTGCATTCAACAAGCTACCAGTAAGAATGAAGACAGGAAAATACATCCTGGGGTTATTAAAATCTGTTTATTTTTTTAAAAATTTATATCAGGTAACACAGAATTATTCACTTTTAGTGAAGGGAGGTGTCCCTGCCCATGGCAGGGGGGTTGGAACAGATGACCTCTATGATCATTTCCAACTCAAACCATTATACGATCCCATGGTCAGACAGTATTCACCCATGTACGTATGTTACACACAATCCCAGGAAACCAACACAAGTCAGAATGTGCAGGTGACCAGCCTGGCCTCTGCCAAGTAAAACACAAACCGCAGTTCAAGGTAATCTTGAATATTGCTTTATTTTGGACACTGCATCCATACTTCTGATCAGATATACACACTGGTTAGTTAGAAAGGTAACTGGTATTACAGGCGCATATTTTAAAGTTCAGACCTGCCACATGCACCTCCACCTCTTTCCTAGAGAGACTCAAGATTTTTACACATGAAGATTTGTGCGATCATGGTACTTTTGGTAGGGATCATCAACATACCAATTTCTTCTTTTCCAGAAAGAAGTGGTCATTTTATCCAGGAGCTTACACTGTGTTCTAGTGCACAACACCAGCTCTCGCAAACGCTTCTTCTGGGCAGCTGACTTCTTCCACAGTTTCTTCTTATAACCAGACTGTCAGAAGAAAACACACAAAAGACTTAATTTGCTGCAAATACACACAGGGCAATGCTGAAGAGCAAAGCAGGACAAATTGCCCAATTCTGGGAAGATGGGAATCACTCCTATATTTTTAGTTAAAAAAACCCTCCACAGAATCATGTAATTGTTTTGTTCAGAAAAGACCTTTAGCATCGAGTACAGCACCGAGCAGTACCAGGTCACCACTAATCCATGTCCCGTAGCACCACAAATCCACACCTTTTAAATCCCTCCAGGGATGAAAACTCCACCACTGTCCTGGGCAGCCTGTGCCGCAGCTTGACAACCATTTTGGGGAAGAAGTTTTCCCTTATGTCCAACCTAAACCTCCCCAGCACATCTTGTGAACATTTCTTCTTGTCCTATCACTTATGTGAAGAGATAAGCCTGCACCTCATTCCAACCTCCTCTCAGTGAGCTGTAGGGTGAGTAAGTCTTCCCTCAGCCTCCTTTTTTCCAGGCTAAACACCCAGTTCTCTCAGCTGCTCCTCACTGGACTTGTACTCCAGACCCTTCCCCAGCTTCCTGCCCTGCTATGGACATTCTCCAACCTTCTATGTCTTTCTTACAGTGAGGCACCCAAAACTGAACTCAGGATTGGAGCTGTGACCTCACCAGTACCAAGTACATGGGACAATCCCCTACTCCTACTGTCCATGCAAATTCTGACCTAAGCCAGGATGCCACTGGCCTTAGTCATCTGAGCACAATTCTGGATCAGATGCAGCTGGCTTTCCAGCCTTTCCTCTCCAAGCCTATAGTGTTGCTTGGAGTTGTGCCCCAACTTCCAAACTATGAGAACTTTCCTCTAATGGAAAGAAAACAATTAACCCCCTGACTGTAAGGAGCATTATTATATTTAAAAAACCACAACAACTTACCTGCCTCCTGACCCAAAGGCCATTGTGCAGCCGGAGAAACCTATGGACGACAGATTTCACAGATTTCCTCTTCCCCTTCCTCAAGCTGTTGTAAGTGAGAGTCCTCACTGGCTGTTGAAGTAAGCTTGGAAGTAGAGAAGTGACACTAAAAAAAATCACCCCAGAACAGGAAGAAAAAATGAAACAAAAAATAGAAC
The DNA here is from genome assembly GCA_013397515.1 of Upupa epops. Classification (NCBI taxonomy): domain Eukaryota; kingdom Metazoa; phylum Chordata; class Aves; order Bucerotiformes; family Upupidae; genus Upupa; species Upupa epops. The sequence goes on along the minus strand of VZRI01002421.1, from coordinate 195,410 downwards.
AGGAATGAAATGTCTTTTTCTAAAAGCAAATAGCTGCTTTTTTTAACATTAACAAAAGTCAGAAGTGGTTGTCACTTGCCAACAACAACTAATCTAGAACTATGTCATAGACTAATACAATGGTTTAGGTTGGAAGTGACCTTAGAAATCATCTAGTTCCAACCCCCTGCTATAAGCAGGGACACCTCCCACCATACCAGGTTGCCGAGAGCCCCATTCAACCTGGCCTTGAACACTTCCAGGGTAGGAGCATCCCAAACATCCTTGCACTAGTTGCTCCAGTGCCTCAGCACTCTGACAGTGAGGAATTTCTTGTTAAGATCTAATATAAATCTACCCTCTTTCAGCTTGAAACCACCACCCTTATCCTATAGATGTCACAACACTCCAGGGGTGTTTTATGTACATGAACACACACCAGTGCTCGACTACCACCAAAATTCACCTCACGGTTCTTACTTCATAGAAAGCAGTGGGTTTCACCTGCTAAAAGCGGTTACATACTCTCGAGCCCACAAACTAGTTCTGTGCTATCAACCACCAGTAGCGAGGCCAAAGCCGGCTCTGCCAAGGCCTCACAAGGTTTTACGCGCGGCCACGAGCATTTTGCTCGAAGAACTGGCAAACTCTGAGCTAAAGCAGCGCCCCAGGATGGAGGAATAAGCAGCCCGAGGAGTTTCTCCCTCTTTAACTGCCATCCCGGTGACAGCCATGCACTCGGTACCTGCTGAGGAGCGGGGCGGGGTCTCCCTCGGCAGGGCTCCCTATGGGCAGCCGCGGTTTCCACAGCGGGGCCGGTACTCGCACCTGCCGCACGCAGCAGGCGGAGAAGACTGAGAGAGCACGGTTGGTGCCACCCCAGCGCGCCCAGCCACGGCCCAGGATCCCTGCGAAGAGACAGGCCCTCAGTGACGCCCCTCAACAGAGCGCCCGCGCCCCTACCCCCGCCTCGCCACAGTCGCCCGCCTCCCCCCTCCTCCCTTCTCCCAGGGCGGCACCGACCCGCCACAGCCGCGCGCGCCACAGCCCCCGCCATGCTAGCGCGTCGCGGTCACTGGCCGGTGCCGCACGACGCAACATTTGCATAGGGTCCATCCCTCATCTCCGATTGGACGGGCCGCCCGTCACTCCCCGCGAGGAGCGGCTCCTCCCTTCCGCGGAGCGGAAGGCCCCGGCCTTGCCGCCGCGCACGCGCGGGGCTCCTCATTGCCGGGAGAGGGCGGAGGCGGCCCTGTCTGTGACCGCGTACGGCACTTCCCGCACCGCACCCGCTGCCGCGGCCATGCTGCGAGCGTGTCATCGAGCGGGGCTGGCTGTGGCCACGCAGGTGAGAGGGACCGACCCTATGGGAATAACAGTTGGGGGCAGCTCTGGCCGGCGGTGCCTGGTGAGGACGGGGCCGAGCCAGGCAGGACCGCGCGCGGAGGCGGCGGCAGGAGCGCGACGCGTGCAAGGGGGCGCGAGGCGTGGCACGATCAGAGAACGTCTTCTCTGAATGACTCTGTACGCGCGGGCACCGGTTGGCTGCTCGGATTTTGACGGGCAGCCGCGAGAGCTGATGGGGCTGCGGGGTGGGTGAGAGCTGTGGGCCAATCGCTGGGGTGTACTATGAATCCCGGCGTGCAGCGCGCCTGCACAGCGCGGGGTGGCGGGGAGCGCGGCCCACAAGGTACGCCGGGACTTGTGGTCCGCGGGGGCACGTTGGGAGCTGCGGGCTCTGTGGGCTCTGCGGTCACCGGGCCCGCTGCCGCCTTCTCCTCCTCACCGGCCCAGGCCGTAGCGCAGCGCCGGGAGCGATGGCCGCAGAACGGGGCTCCGGCAGGGCCCGGGGTCCATGCATAGGCCGAAACTTTTGGGCGGCGATGCGTCAGGGCCCGCACAGTGGCGGGGAAGGACGTGACCTTGTCTTACCGCTGTGGCCTCCCAGGCGCTGGCCTGGTCCGGTCCGGCTCGTGGCATCCTTTGCCTCGCAGCCCTGCCCCAGTTTGACCCCAGAAATTGTGGCTCTCCGGAGCTCAGGAGGATGAGTAGCATCTGCCTTCAGGCGGCGCGGAGGGGCCCTAATGGGGACCCTTCAGCACTGGCATTCAGCAGAGAATAAGAGATGCCGGCGACGTTGTATGCGTTTTCTGGACTTTTGCCCTTGCTGAGCAAAGATTAGGATGATCATACACTACGGAGCCCTTGTAAAGTAGTTGGCCAATTTTAAGAAGCTACATAGGGAACCCTTCAACTAAGACTGCAACTTGTAAGTCAAGTGTCAGCCTAACAATAATAAAACATAATCTGTTTAGACCACTGTCATAGTCTACTCATATACGTTCCCAGTGTTGCTTACTTTGTTCACACAGCAAAGGAAAGGGATCATAACAGTCCTATACCATGCTAGAGGCTTGGGGAACAGTGGCTGGATAGATGCCCAGTGGGAAAGGACCTGATCGCCAGCTGTCTGAACATGAGCCAGAGTGTGCCCAGATGGCCAAGGCCAACAGCATCTTGGTTTATATCAGCATCCGTGTGGCCAGTAGGACCAGGACAGGGATTGTTCCTCTGTAGTAGGCACTGGTGATGTCACACCATATTAATTTTTGGGCCATTTCATGAACGAGATTAAAGTGCTGAAGTGTGTCCAGAGAAGGGCAACCAAGCTGTGGAAGAGAGGAGTAGCTGAGGGGGGTCTTCAGCCTGAAGAAAAGGAGGCACCTTTTCACTCTACCTGAAATTCAGGAGGTTGAAATGGTTAGTCTCTTCTCCTATGGGACAAGCAACAGGGATGAGAAGAAATGGCTTCACGTTGAACCGAAGGAAGTTTAGGTTGTCCATGAGGAATAATTTCTTCCCTGAAAGGGCTGTTAAGGTCTGGCACAGACTGCCTAGGGAAGTTGTTGAGTCAGCACCCTTGGAGAGATTTAAAGGATATGGCTTTTAGTGAGTGTTTTAGTGATGACTTGTCAGTGTTAGATTAATGGATGGACTCAGTGATCTTCAAGGTTTTCTCCAACATAAATGATACAAATCTAAAAGCCCTTTCTGGCCCTGCAACTGGTAGACACACTTTAAAGCCACCAGTTTTCCACAAAGCAGCTGGAGTTTCCTCAGCTGCTTTGTAAGTCTGGGGAGTTCCCTAGGCCAGGTCATCTGATGCCCACTAAAATAAGGCTGGGTTTGCAAGCCTGTGGAAAGTTTGAGCTGGGAGTTGAGAAGACAGAAAACAGGCTTTCACAGATGTTTATCTTCAAGGACTATTTGCCTGTGTTCAGCCTTTAAAAGAAAGTGTCTGGGATAACTGCAGCACTGGAGAAGTGTCATACTTTGCAGATCATAACTGTGTGTTTGGTCTGTAAAGGCTTAGTAGAAGAACTGCACAAGTACAGAGAAGCCACAGTGCTCTGTGACGTCTGTTGGCTCTATCCTTCCTGATTGTTTTCTTACTGCAAAAAAGAGTTATTTTTCTTTTGCCCCTACTCATGTTTCCTGATGAGGCTGAACACAGCAGAGATTTAGTTTGGACAGCAGAAATGGTGCAGTGAAATAGTTTTATAGCTTTAACCTCTTGTTATTCATATTGAGGAGAAACTGCACCAGGGAGGTTTCGGTTGGACATCAGGAGGAATTACTTTATTGAAAGGGCCATCAAGCGTTGGAACATCATCAAATCATTATCCCTGCATGTGTTTAAAAGTTGTGTTGATCTGAAGCTTAGGGACCGGGTTTAGTTGTGGGCTTGGGATGGTTGAGTTAATGGTTGGACTCAGTGATCTTAAAGGTATTTTCCAGCCTAAATGATTCTGTGATTCTATGATACTGCAGTAAACACACACAAAGGCTGTTGCTGGTCCATCTGAAACTGAAATTGTTTCTTTTTTTGGGTGGCCAAAGAAGGCAGAAACTGGAAATGAGAAACAAACTTTCTAACTGTAGTGCTTTTTTTGCAAGAGGCACAGAATGGTGGGCTCTAACCAGACCTGAGAGGATAATAGGCAATTTTTCAACAAGTAGTGAAAACTGTCATGGAATGAAGACCTTATGGCTGTTCTGACGTTGTCAGGCTGATGCTATCAGGCCTGGAAGAGACGCCAACATGATGCCGCCAGGATACTCCATCTAGTGGTCCTGCCTATTGCCTTGCTTATGAGGGAAGATATCCCTGCTGCCTACTTTCTTCTGCCTGGGGAGCACCTTCCAGAAACACGTTCTTGGTTTATTCTGTGCTCCAGCTGCAGTGGCCCCCAGGCAGCAACAATTACAGTTTTTCTATCTTTTCTGCCTTCCATTTCCTTGTCTTTATGACCCCTACAGTGCTTCTGTCCCTCTGTTTTTTACATGAGATTCCATGTGTCTCATGTTATGTGTAGGAGTTCCTGTCTGGTGAGTTTGCTAAAGCTCAGGCCAGAGCAGAGCTCATGGTGGCATAACTGAAGAGACAGTGACAGCTCTTGCTGGTGCTTTGCTGTTTAGCTTGTGAAACTCAATACTTTTGCTTTGATACAGCCCTAAAAGAGATTTGTGTGCTGTATTTTATTTAATATTGAAATTCTAGAGTCATATTTGCATTTTTAAAGAATTTAAATGAACGCTTCTTACATATTTTTTACATGGAAGCTGACAGCAAGGTCAATCTGCTTCTGTTCCATGGTGTTGAGATATTACTGTACAGATTAAAAAACCCCAGTTGTCGGAGGAGAGCTAGTCAGGGCAGGGGAGCAACTAGTCCTTGATACTTGGTTGCTTGAGCAGACTGAGCGAGCTGGGCAACAGCATGGATGGCCAGGGTTAACAACTCCTTAGAGTCAGAGCAGCAGGGTAAATCCCAGTGGAGCCCTTGTGTTGGAGAGGGGAAAAATGTTGTGTTGGGGGGGGTGTGTGTGTGTGTGTGTGTGTCAACAAATAACTGAAGTTGTGGCTTTGAGAGAAGGGGGTTCTTCATCACAGTGATTTAGTAGAAGTTCTCAGCTGCATATGCAGTGACTCTGTTTTCCTTGTCTGGAGTATTTCTGTAGTTTTCTTCAAAATGAAACCGTTCTCTTGCAAAAAGTTGTATTTGTCAGGAGTCTTGAATGAATTTGAAGTCAATTTAAGTTCAGAGGTCACATATCCTGGGTATACTGCAACATTTCTCATGAAGAAGACAAACTTCCTCCAAAGTGTTCGGTTGGCTGATCTTTTAGTTTTCTTTCTGCTGATGTGCACAAATTCCATGTTGCAAAAATCCACCCTGTGTCCTGCTGGCTTCATTCTGTGCCAATTCTGTGTTGAGATGCTTGAGCCTGGTGACTAAAGAGGTTTTGCTGTGACTGAGTGAATGCAGAGGGTGATGGATCCTATATCTGCTTTTGTGAAGTTACTTGTGAAGTTATGAGGGCAGATTTTATTTCTTTGATGTTCTGTACGTGTCCGCAGCACTTCACCTGCCAGGGTGAGCCCCCATGGATAACCTCAAATGCTTTATTAACTGGAGCTCTTAATATTTACCTGAGCGAAGCTGTGATGTGGCCTGCACAGCAAATCTGAGGATGATGTAATAGTAGGTAATGAATGCAAAAGAATAAGCATTTGAGAAATGGTGCAAATGGCATGTAGAAGTGCTGGAGGAGGAGGAAATGACACCTGCTGCCCTGTAGTGGCCTTGCTATCTGCATGATGTTTTACCATAGAATGACTTAGATTGGAAGAAACCTCAGAGATCATCTAGTTCCAATCCCCTGCCATGGGTAGGGGCTTCTCTCACTAGACCAGGTTGCCGGGAGCCCCATTCAACCTGGGCTTCAACACTTCTAGGATGGAACATCCATAGCTTCCCTGGGAAACCTGTTCCAGTGCTCATCCAGTTCACCATCACAGTGAGAAATTTCTTTCTAACATCTAATGTAAATCTACCCTCTTTTAGTTTTAAACCATTCCCCCTTGTCCTGTAACTAGAAACACTCATAAAAAGTTCCTCTCTAGCTTTCATGTAGCCCCCTTCAGACACTGAGAGGTTAGTATAAGGGAACCTTTTCTTCTTGAGGCTGAGCAGCTTCAATTCCCTCAGCCTGTCATCACAGGAGAGGTGTTCCAGCACTCTCATTGTCCTCATGGCCCTCTTTTAGTGCCATATCTGAATGGTTTTCTCTGTCTTCTCTGCAGCAGGAAAACAAATGCTTTCTTCCCCTGTGTTTTCCTAGGGCATAGCAGCACGTGTGAGGTATTTCTACGAAATCCTTTGAAGCATTCTTACAAATAAATCTCGGGGGTCTAAAAAGCAACAAACTGCTGGAGATTACACAAAGAATTAAAAATTACACAAAGAATTGGACACTACTGGTGCATTTCCAAATTATGGTAATACTGCAAATATGAGGCAAGTTTATTATGAAGGCCAGAAGACAGCAGTGCTTCTTGAAAAAACAGGTTAAAAAAATTAATGATTTTTTAGGTACTGTGTGAATGTGCAACAGTAGAGTTGGTCTTGGGCTTCTGCTCATAAAACATTGATACCTAAAGATGTTCAGTTGTTGTTCCTCTGGCCAGAGGTGAGACTTTGTCATATCAGTTGAAAGGAAGAGCTGCGGGGGTTTGTTTTGGGTTCAGTTATCACTCCCATCACTACATGTGCAATGTAGAGACAAGTCTGACAGCATAAACTTGAGTGTCTGTTTAGGTTTCTCTAATTTTGGGAGTTTGGTTAATACCAGAACATCCCTGCTTGGAAGAGACCTCAGTCATCTGGTCCAAAGAGCAGCTGGACTAAACCAAATAATCTCACTAAAAACCCCTTCTGGTGTGCAAAGCACAAAGGATGAGCTGTAAGAGGTTTCTTCTCTGCCCTAGAAAGTCAACTCTCTGAGTACATCCTGGTTCTGAGTGCAGGGACAGATGTGTTTTCTGAAAATGGGAGAACTAAATGGGTAACTAAAGTGTTGTTTGCTCTCACTAGGTCTGAGAAGGAGGTGTAGCCAACATGGAAATGGATGAATTGGCCCTGGCACCAAGGTTCTGTTTGTGGCCACTTCGAGCAAGGAGCAAGGAAATGGGAGTGAGCTCCCACGTGCCATAATACAGTGTGGGAAAGCTAGAAAGCCTGGTGAGGGGCTTGGGAGTGATGGGCAGAATGACATAAACCCAGAGTGTTGGAAGTAACTGAAAACAGTCTGAACTCATCAGTAGGAAATAACCATTTTTATTCTCCCCTCGTTTTGCTAGGTTGAGCTATGTGCATAATGTTCAAATGTTTTGCTCCTCCTGTGCTTCGTGGTGTAAGAGTATCCTACCAAGACTCAGAAGTGTGTCCAGCAGTCAGTTACTAAATTATTTAAGAGGCTTTTGTTAGTGAAATTCCTCTTGAAAGGGCCAGTGAAGCCTCAGTGCCTGCTTCTGGGCAGATCAGGCCAATCAGATCTAATGAAAGCATTACAGAATGTATGTTTTGTCTGCTGTTCTGTCTGTCATAAACCAGAAACCAACCAGGGAGCACAGCTATTGCTCACAAAAGTCTTGGGGGTAAGGAGAAAATGGTTTATGTTGTTCCTGTTAATAATTTAAAAAAAATTTTTGTCTGCTCTTCTGGAAAGAATAAGAATTCATTGTTCCTGCCTTTCCCCTCTACGCTGATAGACTAGGATGGGCACTGAAACACAAGTGTTTTGCATTGTTACTTACTGTCTTATGCAAAAAGGAACAGAGAAGCCTGTGTGCTGGCGAGTGTTGGCAGCTCCCAGATACCTGTGTTTTTAAGGAACAGCCTCCTTTTATCCAGACTAAGCAACCCCAGATCCCTCAGCCACTCCTCGCAAGGTTTGTTCTTCAGGCCCTTCACTAACACTGTTGCTCTTCTCTGTACCCGCTTCAGCACTTCAGTGCCTTCCTTTTTTAGTAATTCACATGTGGAGGGAAGAACCCTCAAACCTGAGGAGTCAGTACTTCTTCTGTAGGCTGGAGTAACTTAACCATTCTTTCTGGTAAATCATAATTTTCCGTTAAGAGACAAAGAAGACAGAAATCTCAGGTCATGTGTTTTTTGATAGGTTGAATATAACTAACTGTTATATAATATAACTGTTATATTGTATGCCTTCTTAGGTAGTAATTTAATGTATATTATAATCCAGTATCAGCTGGCAAGTGGATATGGTGTTAATTCTCTTCAAGAGGAAGTCTTGGTTTATGAGGCTGAAGAAGAATGGCTTATATGACTTCACAAATAAAAACAGTTTCAAATATTCAATCTAGTGTTTGGTAGTGTTAAATATTGAAACAGCTGTTGTCTTCTGCACTGTGTGGAGCTGAGCTGTTGAAGACGATCTGAACTAACCTAGTTGCATTGCCCAGGCTGGAGGTTAGGAACACAGACAAGCAAAATAAAAGCAGGAATAAGCTGAGTGGGACTTTTGTGTTGGAATTTTTCCTCTTCATTTTTCAGTATGCATAATTGCATCTTAACCCTTAATGTACAAGTTGCCCGTCACAAATGTCTCTGTCCAATGTCACTGCTCTAGTGCCAGCTCTTTCAGAGGACGTGCAAGAGGTGGTGATGCAGCAAACCAGTCCCATACTGTCGTTGAGGTGAAGAGATGCTTAACTGTGCTTGGTGTTTAACTCTCGTCTCCTCCCTGCCTTGCAGAACAGCCGGTGTGGGAGAGTGTCACTCCGTCCATTACGATTGTACCGCGGATATGCCTCCTCCTCAGGGGACTCTGGGTACGTAGAAGGCTGTGGAGGGAGGGTATTGATTCTTCTGTTACAGTGACCAAGGGGGAGTCTGCTCCTTGGGAGCAAACTGGTACTGATGGGATTTATTTTTGTTGATTCTTATTCCCATGGGTTTGAGCTTGCTTTGTCTGATTCAGTCAGATTTAAATGAAGCTGATCACGATGATCAATATTTAGAAGGAAAGTTGTGAGGAGGCATATCCTTGGGTTAGTCATGACCCAGTGTGGTACCAGGATCCACTTGTGCTGAAAGAAGTTTAAAGAGTGTGGAGTCTTTTGGAAAGGTTCTGGAAGACAATGGTTGTCCTCTGCTGTAAGCTGAAGACTCAAACTGTTTGATGTCACATAATACAATTTACATGACTTTCACCTTCTTTCCCCCTCAGTGTTTCTGTAGGCAAAATCATTGGTGCTGGTGTCCTCTTTGTGGGTGGAGGAATAGGTGGAACAGTCCTGTATGCCAGCTATGACACACAGTTCCGGGAGAGTGTAGAGAAGGCCATTCCCTACTCTGATAAACTCTTTGAGATGGCACTTGGTCCCGCACCTTACAGCACACCAATGCCAAAGAAACCGGTAAGAGGTTCCCAGTCATGCCCACCCTTTAACCGTTAGTTTTTTTTTTGGTTAAAGAGAGCATCTGTTTCTAGTTTTCAAAGTGTGATTAATTTTGCAGTTATCTTGTGATTGTGGTCTGTGGGTTGTAAAACTGTTAGTTTTATTTATAGTAAAATAATCTACTAAGATCCTAATTGAATAGCTCTTCTGCTTATACTTAGATAAAGAGGGAGAGGCAGGTGATGTGTTGAAATTCAACTGTTTTACTGGAGCTATAGGTTTGTCTGAGTCACTGTTCTAGCAGGATGAGATAATTTTTATTCCAAACTGAGTTTATTTTAAAGAAAACCGAAAACTTTAAAAATCAATAGAACTTTAAATGGTACGGAGCCATGCATAAGCATCATAATTTGAAATCCCAGTGACACAGCCCTGCAGAAAGGAAAACTTGATACAGGTTTCAGCACAACTGAAGGAAAATTAATCTGTGTCTCTGTTCCTGCACCTGAAAGTGAATGCTGCTGAAGAATGCTGAAAAGCTGCTCTGGCCATGGTTATCCCGAGCTTTTAGAAGCTATTTGACCTATGAGAAAACCAATATGTTTCTAAATGGAGTTTATAAAAGCTGCTATTAATGACTCTGAGACTATCAGTTAACATCAACTGTCTCACTTCTGGTTTTAACTTCACTTGAGATTGTCCAAGGTCTTAAGGTCTCCCAGACACTAGTACATTTTGCAAAACAGACTGGTCAGAGGGCAGTTACCACCTGTGCAGTCATGGCTCATACTCAGATGCTTTAGTTTTACCTTGTGGCTTTTCATGTTGGGTATTAAAAGATTAATATAAAACCCTGTGATAATCCGTGCTTAAATCCTTGTCTGCCATAAACACCAGCATCAGTGGTGTCATGCAACTCTGATTCTCTCATGCCCTATAGCATCTTCTGTTCAGTGCTGACCATATAAAATCATGTTAGTTCTTTTAAAAAAATCTTCAAGGAGTCATGTCTCTTTGAAACTATTATACATATTTTCCACTACAACATGAAAAGGAATTGCCCAGAAACTGGACAGGATGGGAGGGGTGACCTCCTTAAGTGCTGATGGCCAAAAACGTACGATTGAGGGAACCAGCTGTCAGAGCAGTTACCTGAAAAATGGAAGCAGGGCAGAGAACACCAATGGCTTGTTCTGACAAGAAATGCTCAAGATGTTTGAAGTGAGGTGTGGGCTGAATTAATGTAAGCTATGCCCGTGGGGATTAAAAAATGTCCAAGAGGAAATAATTGCTTCCTGGAATTGTTTCAAAACTTCATGTATTTGTGGTTTTTCTAGTGTCTGTATTACAGGTAGTCTTTCAAAACACTTAAGAGTGTTTGGGGCATGAAATTATTTGGGTTTTTGTATGAATATTTGTAGTGAAAACTGCCACTTCAGTTTTGGACAGGTGAAAATTGTAAAGATTCCTTCTGAACTAAAAATTAATACATGAAGTTTATGGCCTTGCTACTGTTTTCACATGTCCCTTGAAGGTTAGATTCACAGTAACAGTTATCTGAACGTGGAAATGTGCTTCTTCATTATAATGGAACTGATGACACACAGGCTGCTGATAATACTTTGATTTTTTTTTAAGATACAGCAAGGACCACTGAAGATCTCATCCGTAGCAGAAGTAATGAAAGAGTCTAAACAACCCACTGCCAAATCCCACACGAGTAAACCAGAAGCTATTGCTCCTCCAGATGAAAAAGAAGGTAACTTTACAGAGTGTCATGCAGAGAGAAGAAAAAGACTTAATGTTCTCTTGTATCATACATCTTAGGGTAGATTAAAACATTCCTTTAGAGTAGTTGAAGGTGAGAATGTTATAATAAAAGAACTAAGAAATTTTCAGTTGTGCAAAAATTTGTCTAAAATGGCTGGAACTTTTGGTTTTGTTGTTTGTTCTTTAGTTTTTCTTTTGGTTATTTACATCATAAAATATTTGGAACCTAACACAAACAGTGTACCTGCAAAAGATGTGCACAGGCTGATGGTCTGTCCCCAAGTTGTAATTTACAGGCTGAAAGGCTGTGCGGTATTAGAGGAACTGACAAGTGGTTTCAGAACCATGTTCCTGTAGTGAACACCACAGAGAATGGGGAATCTCATACCCTGGCAACCCACAAAAGCAGGACTCTGCTTCAGTTGCCATCCTCCAGCATTACAACCAGATATGAAGCTCTTAACAGCTACCCCAGCAGCACCTAGTGGATACAAAAAAAGGAATGTCTGATGTTAACGGACTTCTGACTTCATGACTGGTCTGTTGTGCGGGTTTTGACTTTTATGACAACATGGTGTTGATTGGTGTTCTTCAGTACAAGAATGGAGAGACTCTCTAACTGATTGCCTGGAAAGGTTGTGGATGCCCCCTGTCTGGAGGTGTTCAGTGCTAGGTTGGGTGAGGCCTTGAGCAACCAAGTCTAGTTGAGAGGTGACACTGCCCATGCAAGGGGAACAGAGGGATGGACTGGGTAATCTCTAAAGTCCTTTCCAACCTTAGCTGTTCTATGATTCTTTGATACCCTGTTTGGGGACAGAGGGGATCCCCTCTCTAGAAGAGGCAAGGGCATCTTTTGATAGCAGGCTGTCCATCTTTTGATAGCAGCTTGTGAGATGGGCTTTAAGTCAAAGGACTTGTCGAGGCCAGGTCCATAGTGTCAACACTCACACTGTTGTGACCAACTGGGAAATAAGGCGGGCCAACCAGCAACAAGTGTTTTTTGCTGCCTTCCAGGATGTGAATGAAAAGACCAACCGCCTCCATTGTATGCATACACAGCCTGGAGAATATGCAGGAGGAACTGGAGCCCTGTGGCTAGTCAGAAAGTTATGGTATCATAGGAATAATTAAAACATGGTGGCACAGCTCACATGACTAGAGGATCACAATAGATAGCTAGGGGTTGTTATGTAAAGACAGGAAGAGGAGATGGAGAAGTAATGCTCTGTGTTGAGGGTCTGGAGTGTACATAAGTCAACTATAATAATTGTGTAGGCCTTATTGAATGTCTCTGGGTCGAGATCAGAGGAGTAGTCTCCAAAGGGGATTCTACAGTAGTATAATGGTTTAGGGAGACTGGTCTAAATCAAGTTTGGGTTGGTGCCTGTAATTCAAGCACAACAACCAGCTCTCACCAACAGGCAGTGAAGTAACTTTGCTAAAAAGACAACGGTTTATTGAACCCATCAACAAGAAAAGGAAAAATCCCCAAATAAGTAAAATAATCAAAAAGGTAAAACCAAAACTGTATCACAGTGCCTTTACACACAGTCTGAGAGAAATAGGAGACAGCTAACACATCAGGTTTTGGCCATAAATGAGAGCTCTGGAGCAAGAGAGTGTACCCCAACACTCATAACCACAAAGCCACCATACACACACACATACTTGCACTCCACTTTCCAGAAGAGAAGGAGGGGTGGTGGTGGCAGGAATACAGCACAAAATATACATTTGATGCTTGTGGAAAAAGTTCCTTTTCTGATCCTCTTGCAGACGTCAGCCCTCTGTGACGTCTTCAGCATACTTCTAGCTCCTGTAGGCTCAGGCACTCTTCTTTGAGGCTATGATCAAATGTAGAGCATACAACAGAATCCCAGACTCTCTCTCTTTGGCAGATGCTTAGGAGATCAGTACTTGTGATCTCTCTTTCTCTCTCTTAGTAGAGGCTTTTCTCAGTCTCTCTCAGTGGCAGAGTATACAGGATCTTTGCCAGTCTGGTGGAGACAAAGCCAACATGGTCGTGGTCATGTGGGGTCATGTCTGTTATGGCAAATCAGCTTTTTGAGGTCTTGTCCAAGGGCTTTCTACAGGCCTTATGCAGAGCATCCCTTTCTTCTCCCCTTTGGTTAGGCACCAAGGGAGGCAGAGGGTTAAGAGCTCACCTCTTGTCTGGCATCTTCAAAGGTGATCAACTGTAGAGGTGGTTTTGGAGGAATTACCCTCTCTTTCAGCCCACTGCCAGGAGCTAGAACAAGCTGGTGCTGGCTTTCTGCATCTGAGCACTCAGCAAAAGAGGGGAGGGCAGGTAGGGACAGTGGCTTGCCCCTTAGACCTCCACTGTCAGAAGCTAGGGCAAGCTGCGACTGGCCAAAGTCCAGAAGGTCAGCTCTCTCTGTGTTTCAGCTCCCATGCAAAGGATGACTTTGGGCTACCCTTGTAGCAGAGCTGCAGCCAGGCTTAGGCTTCTTTTGCGTTCCACCCTTCGGTGGGAGGAAGGCTGGGAGCCATTGCTCACTGCCCCCCCACCCTGGGGCTCTCTTGTAGAGGAGCTCTCTTATCTCTCGAGATGTACCAGAGGAGAAGGAGAAAGGCGAAGATGGTGAAGAAGACAACAAAGAAAGAAAGATGAGGAAAAAGGAAGTACCTTCCCTTTTATAGACTCTGTCTACCAATCACCTGTAGAGTCCAGGTGCTGATGCAGGAGATCTGCTAGGAAAGCTACCTCCAGCTTCAAAATGGTTTTTCAGCTTCAAAGCACCACAACTGATATTTGAAAATTTGGTAATTTTCAAACCATGACAAGTAGGCATCTGCTACTAGCATCCAAATCAAGACAGAAGGGTCAAGGAAGCAATATTTGAGTCACTTGAACAAGTTTCACATGTCAGAACCTGGTTCTTATGAGTGACTTCAACCACATAGACATATGCTGGAAGGAAACCACAGCTGACATTGTCATCTGTTAAGTTCCTGGAATGTAAAGAGGACTTCTTCCTCATACAGATGCTAGATGTGCCATCAGGGAATGAGGCCCTGCTGGGCTTGCTGCTGACAAGCCATGAAAACCTGCTTTATAGTATTGTGGTCAGTGGTAGCCTTGGCTGTGGTGACCACAGAGTTGTGGAGTTTGGGAACCAGCTGAGCACCCTTGGAGGAAAAGTACTAAGGCAAAGGTTTTAGGTTTTAGAAAAGCAAACTTCAATAGTTGGGTCCTAGGCCTTGGGAACAGAAGTCCAAGTCAATGCAAGCACAGACCTGCCATCAGTGAGGGAAGAGTTGGTATGTGCACCACTACAGGAGCTTGACCCCTACAAATCAGTGGGCCCAGACATTATCCACTGAGCTGGCTGTTGTTGTTACAAGGGGGCTCCCTGTCATTGAGAAGTCATGGAGATTGAGGAAAATTCCAGCAGATTGGAAGAGTCCTCGTGTCACCCCCATCTACAAGACGGGCCTAAAAGAGGATCCAGGATCATAGGTCTATCAGTCAGTTAGCTTTCAGTGCCTGACAAAGCTATGGAAAGAATCCCCCTCAGAACTCTAACAAATCAGGTGAAGCATGTGATTGGAAAAGCCATCATGGATTCATGAAGGACAAGTTGTGCTTGACAAACCTGATGGCCTTTTACAACAGCATAACCTGCATAGTTGACATTGGCAAGTGGTAGATATTGTCTGCCTGGGTTTCTCTAAGGCTTTTGATAAGGTTTCTCATGGCCTTCTCCAGAAAAACTGATGCATTATGCTCTAGACAAGTGGTCGGTGCAGCGGGTGGGGAACTCTGCAGAGTGCACCCAGAAGATACTGGTAATTAGGTCCTTTCCAAATCAGCAGCCTGGAATAAGTTGGGATCCCAGAGACTGGTATTTGGCCCAGTGTTGCTTAGTATATTTAAGATACCTGGATAAGGGGATCAAGTGCTGCCTGATGAAGCTGCTGATGACACCAGACTGACTGAGGAAGTGACGTTTTGGAACGGAAAGTAACTGAAGACCAGGACAGGCTGGAAAAGTGGGATAACAAGAACCTTCTGAAGTTGGTGTAAGACCTTGCAGTCAGGAGGACATAGTAGAGGAGTGCAGCACAGGCTGGGATCTACTTGGATGGAGAGCAGCTCTGTAGGAAGGGACCTGGGTGTCTTGGTAGACATCAAGATCAGTGCTGCTGGGGCAGTTAAAGCCAACAGGATGCAAGGTTGTATCACCAAGGGCATTACCAGCAGAGACAAAGAAGTCAATATCTTTCTGTGTTCAGTGCTGGTCACACCTGGAATACTGCTTCCATTTTAGTCTGCACTATCAAAAAAAGTTGTGGAGAGGATCCAGAGAAGCCACAAAGATGACCCAAGGACTGGGAAACTGCCATATGACAAAAGGCTGAGAGAGCTGGGTCTCTCCAGCCTTGGTCCAGGATTTCAAGGGTGGCTACAGAGAAAACAGAGACTCTTATTTTTTATGGGAAATCACATGGAAAAGTTGAGTTGCAAAGTTAAGTTGTCTCTGGGGAGATTCCAAATAGGCACAAAAGGAAATTTACAACAAGGACAATGAGCTGTTGGAATAATCTCTCCAGGGAAATGGTGATGTCCCTAATGCCAGACAGGGTGCTGGACCACATTATCTGGACAGTTGTCTTTTGCTAAGAAAGGTTGGACCAAATGATCCTTGAGGTCCCTCATAACCTGGTTTTCTATGGTTCAATGAGTGTCCTGCGCAGCTGGAGGAGTGGTTTGGATGCTGCAAAATGAGGCCATTGACCTTTTCTTTGTGCAAGTGCAAGGAGCTGAGCTACTGTAAAGCCAGATCAGATGGAACTGCTTTAGAGATGAGCAGTTGTGATGTCTTTTTACATCTGTCTTGTGGTTCTCTGTGTGTGTGTGTGTGTAAGTAATAACCTGGTTGCTGTATGCCAGGAAGTTATCTTTTCCTGGAAATATTAATATCAGAGTCTAAAGAACATGTCTTGTACCCGTTTGTGTGTTATTACTCATATACTAACTGGTTTTGTTCTAACTATACTTAACAGCAGGCAAGGCTGCAGCACAGATCATCTCTGCAACAGGTGTAGCCATGTCGGTGCCAGCTCCGGGGATAGAGACTGAAGAAGGTGAAAAAGATCTTATAAAAAAAGATGAATTAAACTCAAAATCCAGTAGCTTGGAGCACATAAACTTGCATCTGGTTTTGTATGTGCTCAGTTTTTAAAGGTGTACTTCTTTGTGCCTCTTGCAGATGAAGACTCCCCTCATCTATTAGTAGATATTTAACATCTTAAGAAGCTTTTAACGTACTGAGAAGTGTAGGCAAGCTTCAGTGTGATGATCTCTTGCAGAGGAGATTAATTTCTTTATTGTATGAGCGCATTTCATAAAAAGTGTGGTGATAAGTTAATACTTTGTTGAGAGTTAGCACAGCATTATGGAAAAAGTAACCTGATAGTTTCTCTCAACATGAGTCTGAGAGGTGGGAGGTCTGGGCTTTCTCCTCAGTTCATATCCAGACTTGCTGTTGATCTTGTGAGAATTGCATAGGTCAGGGCTCACTATTAAAGGCATTTTAAGTAGCCTTGGGCTAGGGATAGAGAGTAATTGTGGTTCACCATAGCCCAGTCGCTAAGTTTTATTATTTTGGCTGAATGGCCCAGGCATGCCAGAGGAGAACTGAAAAAGACTTAGAAGTTAAATTTGGTTCTGTAAGTGTTTACCAGTTCTTTATTTGCCTTTCACCTCTGAATTTTGTGTAGTTTTGTAACAACAAAAAGTATAGAGATGCATGTGAAGTGTCTCTGCTGCCATCTTTGAACTGAAGAAGATTTGAAACTGGCCTTTGTAGTTATGGGTGTGTAAAAACTTGAGGTATGACTTGGTGCAGATACCAGGTTTATAAAGTAATACTGACTATAAAAACCAGTTTTGAAAAGAAAGTGACTGTGCTACAAGTAATCCATGCATGGATTTGGACTCTTAAAACAGATTAACTCTTCCTACTTTTGGATAGGTAAAGAACATGAAGGTTCCCACGCTATAAAGGAGCGGTCACCAGAAGAAGTGGCGGCCCGGCTTGCCCAGCAAGACAAAGAGGAACAAGAGAAGATAACAGGCAAGTCCATACTGATGTTTTTCCTGTACATAGTCTACATGACAGAAGAATTGTTGTACTGTATTGGCTTCAGAGGTCTGAGTTGCGTATGCACCTCTTTGTTACTGTCCTTGTGTTGTGTTGGCAGAGTACGTGGTATTGAAGCTGTTTCTGCTCGCCAAGAAGCAACTGATGGAACATTCTGGGTTGGAATGGACCTTCAAGGTCCATTCACTGTCCCACTTGAAGAGTTGGGACAGGTTGGTTAGGTCCTTTCCCCCTGGAGGTTTGAACTCTCCAAGGAAGGAGATTGTTCTGCCTCTCTGAGTAGCTCTGGCAGTGCTTCTTGTGATGGAGATTAATTTCTCTTGCTCATACGTGGATCTGTCACCTCTTGCCCTTTCTTCGGACACCTCTGAGGAGTCTGGTTCAGTCTCTTCTGTGGAAGGCATTAATGAAGATATCCCTCAGCTTCTTTCCTTTAGGCTAGCAGCAGACCAGTTGTGCTCCCATCCTCTAACACTCTTAGGCCTCTCTGATGTTCGTTGGTATCTTTTTTATATTGAGGTTCTCAGAATGAGACACTGTATTCCAGATGTAATCTCCCAAGTGCTAGTTAGAGGGAAAGCCTTCCTTCACTTGGTCTGCAGGCTGTGCTTGTTTCATGCGGCCTTGTTCAGGCTCAGGATCGTGCTGCCAGAGCATGCTGTTGGCCTGTGTTTGGGTTCCTTTATCAGATCATTGTCTACAGAGCTGCTGCTGGTTCAGGGATGGTGTATGAATACATTGCAAAGATTTGCCTGTAGTTTCTGGGTTGGAAACCATGACAATTTCTTGCTTGGATTATAACTCAGACCTGTTAATTCAGCTATATTACTGAGAGGTGGTCTGGCTTTTCCTGGGTCCCAGAGCTGATGTTCCTGCTTCCTGCTTCACCCCTACCACTTGGTTTATTAGACTGGGATCTTGTTTGGGCTTGGTTTGGCTGAAGCTGATTGGTTAAATTAGGGATTTTTTTTGTTTGTCTCAGGGAAGGACAGAAACCTAACCTTTTCTGGGTAGATGTTTTGCTGTCTACTATGTCCAGTTAATCTCTACACAGCTACCTTGGTACTTGCCTTCTGACAGCAAACCTAGCTTAAGCTGCAGTTTGCTTGCATTGCTGGAAAACTTCCATGTCATCCTCCAGCTAGTGCTGATGAGGATGAAAGGGAGACCAGACTCTTGGAGAAGCAGAAGCGTGACTTCTGATTGGGGGCAGCACAAGTGATGGCTCTGAGACCTGTGTTGAGGGAAGGAATTTTTTGGGGTGGGTGGGCTACAGACACTGACTACAAGGATGCTCAACAGCAGCCCTCTTTAAAGTTAGTAGAAGTTCAACACTAATAGTGACATAGCCATTGAAAAAAGGCTTTGAAGGGATTTTAACAGTACTGAGGCCACGTACTGGATGTGCTTCATCCCACCGTGGGACCATTTTTATCTTGTTACTGTCTGTGCATGGAAAGGGCTGATGATGAAGTGCTAATGCACTGTGTTGTGTGTCATGGACCTATCCTGCCGCATGTGAGAAATGGGATCTCAGCAGATCACACATAGACTTTCCTCAGCCAAAGCCTGAGCCTTGGACTGTTGTTGCACAGGAGGGATAAGAAGGATGCACAAGCCTGGACTCAGAGTAGATGCTATTCCTATACCAATAGATCTGTTGATAGCTGAGTCCACCACCTCTTTAGCTAGGAAGAACTCTGTTTGTGGGGTGGATCTTCCTTGTGGAAGATGGGATAATCAACTTGTTTCCTTTAGTGGCCATTGTACGATGTCATGATGGAACATACCAGTTGGTTTAAATGTGCCCTCCTGCAGAAATGTGGCAAAGGTCTTCCACAGAGTAGTTTCATTTCTATGAGTGCAGACTCACACCTTAGTGCTCCTAGAAATAAGGACCATGTTGTGGTGACCTTTCTTCTGCAGGCTGAACACGTAGTTCCTGAACCGACCAACTCTTTGCATCATAGACAGTAACATAAGGAGATGCATAGGGTATAATGTGTCATTTTACTAATTCCGAGGCTCTTTTCTTTACAGTTAATTCGATCAATTAATTTTTTACAGCCCTTGCAGCAACCCTAGAAGGAGCCCTGAGTGCAACATCTCGTATAACCCTTCAGGCGATCACTGCACAGGAGTCAGCTGTGCAAGCGGTGAATGCTCATTCCCAAATACTGAAGGAAGCCATGGATAATTCTGAGGTTAGCTGGACAAATGACAGTGATTGGAGAGGGTTTCTGTGTGTATTGTGTTTTCATTGCACAATTAAATACGAATTTGGAAGCTCTTCTTGCAAGGTCTTTACTTTTATCACAGTTTTGACTAATCTTTCCACTTATGAAATGTGAAGTAGTGGAATAATATAATGAATTTGCTTTTGAATGTTAGGGAGTTTTTTCTCCCAGCTTCTCTGTTTCTGCTTTGCAAGAAAATTTCAAATTTATACATTGATAGCCTTCACGTTGTTGTTTAATTAATTGTATGTTAATTCCCAAGCTCATTTTTATGTACACATAGTTAGGGTGTCAGGTTGTCCACCATTCCACTGAACCTTTCTCTTTGCCAAAACCTTATTGTTGGGTTGTTATTTCTTGTTTGAAAATTTGTTCGGGAGGCATGAGTGGTACCAGCTTGTGGTTCTGTTGTGGAACCTCTGGTTCCTGTTCCATTCTGGCGCAGGAGATTTATTGGTGAATCAAGCAAATGGGACATATGGGCAACTAAACAAACACCCAATATTTAATTTATTAAATAGATAAACAAGTGTCCTAACAGGTTGCTTTTAATTATTAAGGTTATTCTAAAATATCGTGGTCCCTTAAATATTAAGCATAAGAGCATTGTGGGCATCATACAGTGATCCTCACACAAGCTATGCTCTATGGTTGTTGCTCAGATAGGGGAAAAAACCTATTAAGCATCAAGCAACACCAAAACAAAGTGTCGGAAGAGAAAATTCATTCCTAAAGCTTCTGGCTGTGCTGTTAGTCAGATACAAGACAGTTGTTCAATTGGGAGCAGTGACATGTTGTAGGCACCTGTGAATTTTCATGGGGTTTCACTTTCTTGACACTTAGTGATTTGTAATGACCCTAATTAGGAAACTCTGCTTCTTAGGAAGCTGGAGAGAAAAAATCCTCTCAGTGGCGCACTCTGGAGGAAGCGCTGAAGGATCGGAGGAGGGCAGTGGACGAAGCTGCTGATGCCCTTCTGAAAGCCAAGTGAGTCACTCGTTTTTAAGGCTTATCAAGTGGCAAGTTAATATCATCTGTGCGCAGGCTGGCAGACACTAGGTTAGTCTGTAGAAAGTAGAGAGTCAGAATCACCCCAGAATCACCATAGAATGGCTAAAGTTGGAAGGAACCTTAGAGATCATCAACATCCCTACCATGGGCAGGGACACCTCTGAACTAGACTTGATTGCTCAAGACCTCTGAAGAACGTCATCCTAAGATCTAGTCTAAATGTACTGTCCTTCAGTTTAACACCATTCTCCATGTTTGTGTTAGACTGAGGTGCCCGATCAAACAAAGGTTTCATACATTGATGAGTATTTGAATATGCAGTAGTTGCTGCACATGGTCCAGCCTGTGCTGGAGAGTCTGAAACAGCGTGTTTGTATCTCCTTAGTTACTTCCCTGTAGTGTTGGGAAGCTCAAGTAAGAGTAAAAAAAATTCATAATCGTTTTAGCAATATTGGATGATTTAATCAATATTAGACCTGTTGTAGGGGCTCCATGGCTGCACACTCTGTGTATTGAGTCACAAGCATCGCTGGCTTCATTACAACTAGAATTGTAACGAAAACTTAAACGCTGCAGCCTCATTTGGCAGTTCTGCCTAGCAGCAGAGTTGCTTTTGAGGTTATGTTTTTATTGCATGTGTTTTTGCAACCAAACCAACAGCCTGACTTCTGAGGTAGAGCAGTGCTTGTGACCCAGACTCCTGTATGAACCACACTGGTGTGTTTCAAGTCTCACATGCAGACTCACTGCACAGAGATTGTAACAGCAAAAATGAGATGACTGACCAATGTCTCCTGGTTGCCTTTGTAATGAGAGTAGCAGTAATTTAGGAACGCTTTGATGCTTCTGAGGCTGAGGGGGCAACACCATGCTTGAAGTTGCATGGATGCTATTTAAGTTATGAACTTAATGAGGTTGCTGTGCAAACAGTAAAACAAACCCCACATGCACTAACTTTCATCCTCTGCTGGCTGCTTTTGCTGCTATTTATTTATTCTAAAGCTTGTTCCTGATTCCAGTGAGGTCCTCAGAAACCTCCATGGTGTGAGTGGGTTTGAACAAGGAACGTTTGTCACTTTCTCCTTGATTTGCAGCCATGCTGGAGGAAAGTAGTTCTGTTTTAATTACAAGAAAAATAATCTCTTTACAGAGGTCTGTGAATCTCCTCCCGTCCTCCTTTAACTCCACCAGTCATCATGTCTGAAACACTTCCATATTAAAAATGTTTCCTCAGTTATGGGATGGAAGTGTCTGTCATAGTTTTACCAACATTCAGGAACTTTCTTTCCTCTTCCTCCTCCAGTTAAGTCTAAGCACTAATTGCACTGCAGATAGTTCTCATTCTACATGGAATTGACACTGAACAGTTTTAGGTTTCAGGCTGTGGGAATAAGTGATTTTTACTTGGAGCATCTTCGTGCTGGTAGATGGGAAGCACCAGTACACTTACCCCTTAGCTCTTCCTCTAACCACAAACAGCATCGAGGAAATTTTTCTTTGGGGTGATGATGTCAGATCTGTCTGTGTTACAACCAGCAGCTGCCTCTCTTTCCAGAGAGGAGTTGGAGAAGACGAAAGGTGTCATCGAGAATGCCAAGAAGTCTCAGATCGCAGGTGCCAAACCTCACATCACTGCTGCAGAAGAAAATCTTCGTCACCTGATAGTTGACTTGGACAACGTGGTGAAAAAGGTAGCACTTCCCCAGACTGTTTCTTATTGCTGCTGCAGTAAGGACTACTTGGTGATTTGCACGGGCCTTCCATTCCCAAGTCCCCTGTAGTAGGGTCGGTAGCATAAAAGTGTAAATTCTGCCCTTTTTCAGCTGGGCTTGGTCTTTGAGCTGCTGAAAACTACCAGCAGTCAGACCCTACAAGATCTTTGTGAGAACTTGAACTCTGTCCTGAGGCTCTGGCCTCAGCATGGTTTGTGTCAGCCCTTTCTGTGGTTGACTTGTGATTCCAAGAGGAATTTACCTTAGGGAGGAGTAGGAGCAATGTGTGCTAATGCCTTGCTGGGTAGATCACTTCACAGCTCAGAAGACTGGGGAATAAACAATGTGAAAGTGAAATGATACCTCCTTTTGTAGGACAGCTGATAATTCATTGGGTGCATTTTGAGTGAGTTTAGGCTAATAGTGGGAACATCAGAACTTGTGAAGAGGATGCAGCCGGCACAGGATGAACTCACAAGCTCTGCAAGCAGAGAGAAAGAGGTGGAGATCTTTGAAAATACAGAGTGCCATTTTAGACATTCTTTTGGTCCTGCCTACAGGCTACAGAGTCACTGCCGGCTACAGTATGTAGATAGAACGGGTTAGTAGCTGTTCCAGCAAATAGTTTCTGTATAGGAGAAGTTTGGTATCACAGGGTTGGGTTTTTCCTTACCTAAGTGAGTTTGCTGTGGTTGGGCTAGAGGGTAGCACTGTCTGCCAGTAACCAAGGTCTGACTTTAAATTCAACGTCCCCTCTGTTTTCAGTATGTGACTTGAAAATAAACCAGTCTCATTTCTATTTGTTACAGGTTCAGGCAGCACAATCTGAGGCCAAGATAGTAGCTCAGTATCATGAGCTTGTAGCTAAAGCCAGGGAAGAGTTTCAGCGAGAGCTTGACAGCATCACCCCCGACATACAGCCTGGCTGGAAGGGGCTCAGTAAGTCTCTGGTTGCAGGGTTACGTTGTGCTTGTTCCATGACAGTCACTTGGGTTCACAGTGTTTCTGTAATCACAATCAACGCAATTTAATTGATACCTACCCCAGGATACTTGTAAATTAACACAGCAACTTACCTCAAACAGAAGCCAGTGCTGCACAAAAGCATTTAATAAGCGTCTTTACGGCTTTGTGTGCTATCACTACCACATTTCTTTGCCTGAGAGCTGAAATCTCATTAAGATTTGAGATTATTTGTGTTTTTTAGCTTTTTTCCAACTTTCCTGCTTTCCTTGTAACACCAGTGTGAAATGTGACTTAAAAATAGTTCTGCATTAACAGATTCTTGCAGAGTTTGGTTTTAGGGTATTAGTTCTGATGAAAAAAAGTTGTTTAGGCACTGTGGAGCTGGAGTTGACTTTTCTTGGGCAGAGCGAAAAGAGGTAAGTGCCCTTTTGAGGAAAGGAGAAGGGTCCTGGTAGCTTTTGCACACTAAATTCAAACTGGTGTGACACATGACTGCCATACTGGGGTCCATGACTCTCACCACTGTGTGGGCATTTGTTTCCTAACCAAGTGTATCTGATTTGTAAGAACCTAGAGGTGTTGGACTAAAATCTGCAGTGTTGTGTTGCACGTTTTTACTTCAGACTTTTATTCCGTGCTTTGCCTATACTTCGGCGTTGATCTGTGCTTTCCTAAGGTCACTGTAGTTGTTGGGACATTTTGGGCTGCATTTTCCCTGTAATGGAGACTTTTCTATTCAATGTGCTGTTCTGCATCAATTCATAAAGACTTGGGCTCGTGTGTAAGTCACTGTAGATTGTATGAAGCTTTTAGTTTTGTTTTACTTCTGCATGACTGACCTGCTGCAGTGAACGTGCACTAACTTTTTCAACCTCTCCTCTTTCTGTTGCAGAGATAACTGACTTAGGTGAGTCCTGTGTTCTGGCCTTGTGAATGTGACCTTTTCTCTCTGTCCTTTTTTATGTCTGTGCGAGGCATCCTTTTAAATTACAGTTAGTGTCAATAAAGGGGTGAGATGTTGCATTCCTGAACCATTTCAGGCCAAAGTATGATTTGGGATCCTTTGTGCTGATTTTGCATGTCTAGCTTAACCCCCTGAGTCTCAGTGGAGCAACACTTCCCAGGTCAGTGTGGCTGCTTGTGAAAGCCAAACTTAAATGTCCTTGGGAGTTTAAGCCAGTCAGTGTGTGCTGCTGAGATTCCAGTGAGAAACAGAAACTTTGAGCAGTTCCATTTAAGCTGTGTGATGGGGTCTGTCCTCACATGGGGCTCAGCTCGCAGTAGTCCTGGCTTTGGTAAATGCTGGATACCAGTGGCACTGACACCTGTGGATGCTGCCTATCCCTGAAGAGCTATGTGGGGCTGCTCCAAGCCGAGTCACCAAAACCAGCCTCCTTTAATTTGAAATGAACTCCACATTCAGTCATCATGATGAAAGCCCTGCCCATGGCAGGAGGGTTGGAACTAGATGATTTTTAACATACCTTCTGACTCAAAACATC
>VZRI01002421.1:160219-170752 GCA_013397515.1 Upupa epops | reverse complement strand
CCCCCCCCCTTTTCTTTTTCAAAGAAACATAATTTAACTCTGGAGCGCAGTAAAACCCTCTTCTGTTTACAACAGCAGTAAGTTCAACAGAGAGCTTAGTGCCACTGGGCAGCTTCCTGTGGGACACGAGCACCATTTCAGCGAGCCTTCCTGAGCCAGTCCTTTCTCCAGCTTGATGGCAAGACTGTGCCGTTTCACTTGCTTTCCTGGGTGGTCCCTGATTTTCTAGAAAGGCAGTTTTATCTGGCAACTGATACAAAATGAACTGCAGCATTTCACAGAGCACTCTCAGGTCATAAAATCTACAAATGCTGCAGGCTTAGGTCGTGTCCTCCTCCTGTCCCAGCAGAAAACCAGCAAACTTTTAGCAGACACAGATGTGGTTGTGATACCTGCTGCTTTTTTTGTACCTGAAGGGTACAAAGCAGGGTGTGTATCTGCCTGGGAGCAGCTGGCCTGAAGGACTGCTGAAGAGAGCACATAGCTCTGGCTGTCTTTCACAAGGACTTCAGTGTTTTCAGGGTACCCAGCAGGTACCCTGCTGTCACAGGAGAGAACACACAATGCTTTAAAAACCAAGAGATGGTTTTCTAACAGAATGTGAGCTGGATGTGGGAGTGTAAATAACAGCTTTGGAGAACTTCAGAGAAACTAAGAAACTCATCTCCCAGACAGGAAGCACTTGCCTGTGGGTGTGGCACTTGGGTCAGTGGCTTGAAGCACAGGTCAAGGGGGTGGATGCTTAGAAAATATTACAAAAGGTGCTACCTGTCAGCCACAGGGAGCCTCAGAAGGGCACTGTGGAAGGTGGGTGAGCACCATGGTGTGAGAATTGCCTTGCAGACCTTCCTAACAGCCTCATGTTCCCTTTAGCCGGCCAGTTATCCACAGATGACTTGAATTCTCTTATCGCACACGCCCATCGCCGCATTGACCAGTTAAACAAGGAGCTGGCAGAGCAGCGGGTGAGGGAGCAGCAGCACATTGAGCTGGCCCTGGAGAAGCAGAAGCTTGAGGATAAAAAAGCTTTTGAGGCAGCTGTGGCAAAAGCGCTGGAGCGTCACAAAAGCGAGATTGAAATAGAACAGGAGAAGAAGGTAAAGTGATTTAACGCGCCTGGTGGAATCTCTGGTTCAAGCATATAGAAGAGTGTGGGGCAGTTCATAGGAAAGCAAGCAGGAGGTTCTGAGAGATAGGGCAACCCCAAAGTTACGCGTGGAGATGTTGAGCAAGGAAGCAGTAAAATTGCTCAGTGGAACAGGGAATGGCTTTTTCATGTTTCCTGGCTGCTGCTGGAGATTGAATTGCTAGATGAAAGTAAATGTTTGATGTGATCCAGCAGGGCCATTTTAAGGTCCTGTAGCTCCTCCATCATGTCTTCACGTTCCTCCATTCTTTGCCAGTAGTTTGGGATTTGACTTCTTTTGAAAAGACTATGAAAATATCTCAGTGCAGCTTTGGCCGTGAAGGAAGCGCAGCTCACAGAGGTAGGAGTTGGGGCATTAGAGGGTTTATCATTTGAGGTGCCATAGTGCAGACACGATTCTGCCCAGTCTTCACTCTGCACGAGTGTACTGCTGGAAACAAGATGAAGCACTGGCCGTCAGCTGGAAATGTTGCACAGACATGAGGGAAACTGCATCTTGGTTGTATCTATTCATTCAAAACCTGGCAGTGAGAAGTGGTAATTTAGAGCTCTTATTAAAAGTTGGTGGAGCTGCCACCTGTGCATTCAGCACAAGGTTGGAAAAGCCACAATCCTGTTTAAAAAAGTAAAGCACAACTGTTCAGTTGGTCCTAAAACAAAGCTGCCCCACATTCCCGTAGTGTGAACCTGAAGCAGCTGGTTTGGACAGGCTCAGGTAAAAGGGGAATTACCACTTCAGTGCACTGTGTCTAACTGTATTTCAGCCTGTAGGGGAACAGTAGTCTTGGGGTGTTTTTCTGGAAGCTGGTTTATGAACACCCATGTGTTTAGTTTTACTGTGTATTTTCTTAATATTTTGGTAACTAAGTACCTGGAGAATAACCAGCAGTGACTGGCACTGTGGACTTGGAAGCTGTTGTTTCATGTCCTCACAAAGAGGTCCAGCAATAAAAATGGACCTTGGCAGCTTTTTCAGATGAAACGTGGGTTCTGCTGATGCCACTGGGGTCAAATGTTCCCATGGCAATCGCTGATGGAGGAATCAAAGCATGCGAGAAGCAGCTGGGAAAGAGCAGTGTGGTAACAGCTGTGTGCGTGCACAGGTCGAAGAAGTCCGAGAAGTGATGGAGAGTGAAATGAGGACCCAGCTGCGGCGGCAGGCTGCTGCCCACACAGACCATCTCAGAGATGTCCTGAAGATTCAGGAGCAGGAACTAAAGGTGGAATTTGAGCAGGTGAGGGGAGAAGAGTCCCAAAGGATTTGGGGGAGGGTATCTTAACCCTTGCAAAGGGTTAAACGCTTTGCAGGACGAGTCCTGAACTGTCTTACAGAGGACTTAAATGTGGACTGGGGAGGGAAAAGTAATGAAACCATCCGTTTCTGGTCTGACAGGCCTGTCTTGCTTTGTTGCAGAACTTATCAGAGAAGCTCAGTGAACAAGAGATGCAATTCAGACGCCTTACTCAGGAACAGCTTGACAACTTCACGCTGGATATAAACACTGCTTACGCCAGGCTGAAAGGAATCGAGCAGGCAGTTGAGAGTGAGCATTGAGATCTCATTTCTCTAAGAACTAACGTTTGATCCCCAAAGAACCTGAGTGCCCTAAGCCCAGGCTGAGGCACACAGCTCATGGCCTCAGTTGCAACACTGCTGCGCACCCAGAAATCCCGGGTGCAGCAGTCCAAGGTTTTGGTCTTGTTCCGATTTTGTTGGAACAGACATGCTTTGAGATAAAGTGCTGAGGGGGCCTGGCTGTGTCTTACAGCAGTGTGTGCAGAGGGATGGGTTTGCATCCATGAAGTGTTCACAACTCTTCCATTCTTGTGTCCCCAGCTGAGTCCACTTCTTGGCTTGTTTTGCAGGTCATGCAGTAGCAGAAGAGGAAGCCAGAAAAGCTCATCAGCTGTGGCTTTCTGTAGAAGCTCTCAAGTATTGCATGAAAACAGCTTCTGGGGATAGTCCCACAGAACCACTGGAGAGTGCAGTGAAGGCCATCAAAGCCAGCTGCTCTGACAATGCCTTTACAGAAACCTTAACAGCTGCTCTCCCGCAGGAGTCCCTGACACGCGGAGTGTACAGTGAAGAGGCCCTCAGAGCACGCTTCTATACAGTCCAAAAACTGGCAAAGCGAGTGGCTATGATTGATGAAACAAGAAACAGCTTGTACCAGTACTTCCTGTCCTACCTGCAGTCCCTGCTTGTGTTTCACCCGCAGCAGCTGAAGCCACCTGCTGAGCTCAGCCCAGATGACCTCGACACCTTTAAGTTACTGTCTTATGCTTCATATTGCATCGAACATGGAGACCTGGAGCTGGCAGCTAAATTTGTCAACCAGCTAAGAGGGGAGTCCAGGAGAGTGGCACACGACTGGCTGACCGAAGCACGAATGACCCTAGAAACGAAACAGATTGTGGATATCCTGACAGCGTATGCCAGTGCTGTGGGGTTAGGAACAACTCAAGTGCAGTGAGCTGGGAGGGCAGTTCTGGCAGAAACCCCCTTGTCTCCAGCTGTCTGCAAACCAGGCTGTTGGCTGGGCTGGAAGTGTTAAATCAAAGCACGGGTACCGTCTTGTTTCCTTGCACTGTATTTAACTTCACCACCTGTTGTATTTGTATTTGGTTTAAGTTGTCATGGCAACCAACTTCAGGAAGCTCCTCTACAATTTGTGTAACAAATTTTGTTTCCCCATCTGACCAGACGGGCTTGTGATCCAACCAAAATAACATCTGTAACCTCCCATTAATGGTCTGCCACTTTGTCAGCTGAATAAAACAAGACTTCAACCACTTTCTCTAATGGTTCTCTCTCCTGTTTAACCATTGGGCTGCAAGAACAGCCTTCCCTTGGGCCTGAGGAAAGCTCCTTTCAAGAAGCAAGAACTCCCTACATTAGCACTCTCTGGTTGTTAACTTGTTCATGGAAGAACCTGTGCATGAGTAGAAGACTCAAGCGTATGTAACCAGCTGGTGTCAGAGCCCATGCTCTGGTGCACTGTGTTTCCTCATCAGACCTGCTCTTGCCTAGTTTTAGAAGACCAGGTGTTTTTGTTGAGATGCCAGACTTGAGTTAAATCATGAGAAGGCATGTAAAGATGCAGTTCCTTCCACCCTTCTCTCACCTTTCCCTTAATTCTTTCCACCAGTGAAGACATGATGATTCCACATAGTATCCACTTGCTGAAATGAGTACCTGTGTCTCTGTCTGGCAGATCCAGTTTTGAACTTCTGGCACAGTAAAGCACAGAGCATGGCACCACCCAGCAATGCCCTTTATCTCTGACCTATCCCATAACCTGTACTAGTCATAGAAACGTAGAATGGTTAAGGTTGGAAGTGACCTCAAAGATCATCCAGTTCCACTGGCTCTACCATGGCCAGGGACACCTCTCACCAGACCAGATTACACAGAGTCTCAGCAACCTGGCCTTGAATACTTCCAGAGGTAGAGCAGCAACATCCCTGGAGAACCTGTTCCAGTGCCTCAGCAAGAGGCATTTCTTCCCAAGATCTCATCTAAATCTATCCTCTTGTAGTTTGAAACCATTTCCCCATGTTCTACCCCAGGGAAACCACATCTTCTCAGAGCAGTCACACTGCTCTCTGAGCAAACCTTTCCTTCAAATTGCTGCTCTGTCCATCTACCCAGTATGATGGGGAACACCCACCTCTTACCCTTACAGCTGTAGCTTGTTCTGCCTTGACAAGCTGTTGTTTTCTGGACTTGTTACTGAACTCTTCCCCAAGCTGCTTTCTCCTGCTGCATCATGGACACAAACAATCATCTGTCAACAGCTTTGTACTGGAATGTGGTTTAACCCTCACAGGAACCAAGGCTGTTCTTTGCCTACCTCAAAAAAACCCCAAACCTTCCTGCTTCCTATACAAACCAAGGCCAGCAGCACAGTGCTGTGAGGGCCAGTTAAGTGCAAGGCAGAGAACAGCCCAGCAGTTACTCATCAGCCGCCTCACCCCCTTAGCCTCACTGTTACAGTCTGCATGAACTTCACCTGCTCTCTAACACAGCAGCTACAACACATTAGGGTTTGCTCAGGGATTATCAGAATGCAGCCACATTTATGGCAACAGTTTATTAAGATGAGGACCCCAGCTGTACAAACTTTAGCTTTTAACATTGACAGCCTGTCACAAAACACCAGAGGATCAGGATAACCTCCCAGGCACCAAGTCTTTCCTTACCTACAATATTCACATACAGACTGAAGTTTATCTTCAAGTAGTTCATTAAAGTTTACTGGTACGGAGTTAAATCCAGTGTAGGCTGATGTTGCAGGTAGTCTAACAGAAGTTTTCCTCAAGCTGTCAAGATCTTGTACCAAGCTGAGGGGCCTCCAGGACTGCTAAGGCTGCAGATGCCCAGCAGGAGCCAGCTCATACAGGCAGAGGTGTGGTACAAATGGTATTGGTGTAGTCCATGCTGTATGTGACATTACCAAGGTTAAACATGACGGTTTCCAGCTTGCTCTGAGGACAACGTTCTTCTGCCAAGCAGGTCCTGTATCAGTGCTCTGGAGTGCTCAGCAGTGCTGTTTCTGCAGGGATTTCACTGCTCACAGAAGTTTCTTGGGTGTCAAGGTAGTGGCTGCTCTCAATTTTCCCAAGAAGGCAAGAGGAACAGCTAGTCACGGTCACTATCGCTGTCACTATCACTGCTGTCACTGTCTGACCTGATACTCTCCAGTGTCTTCCTGCAGACATAAAACAGTTCAGTAATCAATCACCTGATCTGTGACTTTTGTTTGAGAAGAGCTTCAAAGCATAATGGTAAATCCTCCCAAAGAGGACTGTCTAATGCTCGTTACGATCCTAGGACAGGCACAAGCCCTTGGGGAAAAGCAGATGAATTCAGCTACCCAAAAAGCTTTACAGCAGTAAAACAAAGTAACTTACTTCTGTTCTTCAGAGAGTTCAAATTCTTTCTCCGTTCTGCTTTTAAGCTTTTGAGACGAAGGAAGACCAAGGGACGCTGCCAGCTTTACCAGCTTAATCGCCTCATCTGGGCAGTTAGTTTGTTTAGCACAGTTCAAGAATTCTTCCATCACATGTTCACTGCAAGAACAAACGCAGAGAGTGACTGTTTATGGCCCCAGTGAAGTAACCAGTAACTTACAGCAGGTGCTTTAGAGGGGGTGGAGGTGACTGATGTTCAGATCGCTCTGCCAGACCAATTCTGTTCTTGCCAAGAACTCCACATCAGCTTTCAGCCCATGCTTACGCAACACTTCTTGAACAAAACTAGAGGGCAGCAGTGCACTGCTCAGGACAAGGACCCCATTTTGTCAGCAGCCTTTTGTAGGCTCTGCCCTTCTTTACAGTCTCCAGATGAGAAGGGGCTATTTTACATGGTTAGAGGAGGTAGAGGAATAGTATAAAAGAGCTTTAAACCAAAGGCAGTGTCACTGCCAGGCTGCCCAGGGCCATTAGAAGCTCTAGCAGCTGACTGTGCTCTAACACCTCCATAGTGAAGTGCTGGTTCTGCTCCTTCTTTCTGCAGCAGCTGCTGGAGACATCACTCCTGCCTTCAGGTAGGGCAGGGCTTAGCAGAGAAGACCAGGAATGCTTCAGAAATCTGATTCATTGTTTCCCTTCTCGTTCATAACCCACAGAATCCACCAACCATCATCTACAATACTGAAGGATAATTAATTCTTCTTTCCCTGTTCCTCATATTAAAATGGGCTCTGACACAGACTGGCAGCATCAAGACTTCCTCAGGCCATCAGCAGTATCAGTCCACAGAGTGGAGCAAGCCACCAGCAGCAGCTTTTGCTATGACACACCCACATGGTGTTCACCTACATGAGCTCCAAGCATTCAGTATTAGTTAAAACCCTCCCAAACAAGATGTGTTAGTATTCCTTAGAAGTAATTTTCTACTTAAAACAGAACTTTCCCCCAAAAAACTCCAAGAAAAGCCAACAGCTGTAACCTAACACAGTACCCACATAAGGTTTAGGATCTGACTTGGTAAAATTGTCTTCAGTCCCCTCATGTTGACAGAACAGACACAAGCTTTGCAAGTAAGATACAGCCCAGGGCTGGCAGAATTGGGGGTTGAAATCAATGACCGTAATAGTCCCTGCCAAAGGGAAGACTAGCACCTGAAGTGAGAACCAAAAAGCACTCACGCAGGAATCCTGTTGATTTGCTGGAAGTGCTCCATCATGTTCCTGTTTAAAAGAAAACAAAACAATTTAAAACAGAACAGGAAGAGACAGAAACAAAATCCTTGGAGAAGGCTCCACTGAGACGCTAGCACACTGTTTTATTAAGTGATCTTCCCCCCAGTTCCCATGCTGTATTCTCACAGACCCAACAGCAGTATCAGTCCAATCGCTAAAATCATCAATTAGTTTAACACCAAGTAGTTTGGCCTGTGCAAAGAAACCTAAAAAGCACAGCTGGTGCAAAGTTCACTTTGCAGTATTAAATATTTTTAGAAGAGCACTTGATGGTTTTGTTTCAAATGAATCAGTGCAAAGGGAATATCACGTAGTATTTCACGGAGCTCGGAACCTTCAATTAGAGGTTGGATATATTCTAACCAAAGTTCCAAAATATGTTCCACAGAGCTTTTATTAGGGTTACATCTAACTCAAAGCTTATTTAAGCTCTTAATTAATCTCTTTAGCAACTTGAATTCCAAAGAGTTCTACAGATTAGGAAAAGGGAAGTGACAATCACACCAATCCTCTCCCACAGCAGTTCTACTGCTTTGGTAGCCAGGTGCTACCTTGACTACTAAACCATATTTAGGATGGACAACTGTAACTTGGTGTGACCAGTAACATTAAGACCCAGCCCCAGCACATTCCCAGCAGGATTTACCCCCCTCTTTGCCTGCACTAGCACTCCAAAGCAATCAGTAGCCAGCTTTCAATTGCTGTGATTAAGCAGTGAGTTGCAGTGCCAGCAAGCCACGACCTCCCACCAGCCACACACATACCAGGCATCCTGTGTTCTCCCAGCCCTGGAAAACAACACGACAATGTGTCCCAGCGCGTTGCCTGTCCATTCTAACGGGGCCTGTTCCCTCCCAGTTTGATTGTAGGTGGCTTTGATGTCTTCAGCACACTTGGCAAATGAAAGCTGCATCTGTGAAAACACTGTGTTGTTAATGAACATCAGCTTTTCAGTGCAGCTTCTCCTCATATCCTCCAGGTCTGCCCTTGCATGTTGATTTGAATTGGTGAATTAACATGAGTTACTCCCAGCAGAAAAATCTCTCTCAATCAGTCCTCTCTAGTCAAGCTCCAAGACGGCTTTACAGGAGTACTTGTAGTACAGTTGTACTTGGAGACCTCTGCAGCACACACAGGTCTTTGACCCTAACTTGGCTTCAGATGCCAGTTACAGCAGAAATATCTTCAGCAACAGTTCCTAAACTGGGCCACATGCTTCTCAGAGAGGCAGCTGGTTGGGCTGCACTACTCTTCCAAACCCTAGCAGAAAGTGATTATCTCCTGCACTGAGGTTTCTTTGCAGTTTCAAGACAATGTGAAGGGCTCAGCAGTCTGGGATGGGCTGATACAGATGTGGGAATTTGTATTGGGATGCGCACTGGAACTTGACCAGGGACACCAAAGCAGCTCTTGAACACTATCTGCCGCACAGGACCAGCCTGACTGCACAGTGAGCTCTGGCTGCAACTCAGAGAGAAAAGGAGAATCTGTGGCCTTTGCAAGACAGGAAGGGCAGCTCATGAGGTCTACAGAAGCAGAAAAACCATGCAAGGACAAAACTAGGAAGGTTAAAGCCCAACTGGAAATGAACCTGATGACTGCTGTAAAAAATAATATTTCTATAATGTATTCCACAACAGGAGGAGGGACAGTCTTCATCCTTTACTGGATGCTGGGGAAACAGTGACTGAGGAAGAGGAAAAGGCCGAGATACTTAATGGCTTCTTACCCTCTGTCTTTAACAGCAAAACTAGTTGCTCCTTATGTACCCAGGCCCTTGAGCTGGAAGATAGGGAGCAGAATGAGAACCACGTCATCCAAACAGAAGTGGTCTGTGATCTGCTAGCCCACCTAAGATATCACCAAGACTATTAGGCTAGATGGGTTATCCACAAGAATGCCAAAAGAGCTGCTGGACGTGGTCAGTACAACATTGTTCTACTACTTTGACTACTTTTGTCAGCAGTCCTAACTAACCAGGGAGGTTCCAGCAGAATGGAGTCTATCTAGCACATGTGATGCCCATCTACAAGAAGGGTCAGAAGGAAGATCCAGAGAACTACAGACCCTGGTGCCAGGGTAGGCTGTAGAGCAGATCATCTCAAGTGCCATTTTGCACCATCTGTAGGATATACAGGCAATCAGACCCAGTGAGCCTGGGTTCATAAAAGGCAAGTAGGTCTTGCTTGACCAACCTATCTCCTTCTATGACTAGAAGACACACCTAGTAGATGGCCTGGACAGAAATCTGCTCTGCTGGGCTAAAAACAAGCTGGACAGTCAGACACAAAGAGAGGTGCTGAGGGGAACTAAATCAAATTAGTGACTGGTCGGAGGTGGTGTTCCCCTGGGGCTCAGTTTGATATGTTTGTTAATGATCCATGTAAGGGGATTGAGCACACCCCCAGTAAGTTTGCTGACAACATGAAGCTGGGCAGGTGTGTTATCTGCTTATCACAGAATGGTTCAGGTTGGAAGTAACTTCAGAGATCATCTAGTTCCAAGTCCACTGTTATGGACAGGTACACCTCTCACTAAAGCAGGTTGCCCAGAGGCCCATCCAAGCTGGCTGTGAACACTTAAAGGAAGGGAACATTCACAACCTCACTGAGCAACCTGTTCCAGTGCCTCAAAACCCTCACAGTGAGGAATCTCTTTTTAAGATTTAATCTGTATCTACTCTCTTTTTAGTTTGAAACCCTTCCCCCCATGTCCTATCACGAGACATGGCGGACTGGATGATTAGGTAGTGAGATAGATCATGAACTAGCTGCAGGACAGAAGCCAGCTGAGTAGTGGTCAACAGGACAGAGTCCAGTTGGAGGCCTGTATCTAGTGGAGCCCCCCAAGGATCGGTACTGGGACCAGTCCTATTCAATCTACTCATTAGTGACTCGGATGAGGGATTAGGGTGCACTATCAGCAAGTCTGCTGATGACACGAAGCTGGGTGGTGTTGCTGACACCCCAGCAGACTGTGCTGCCATTCAGTGAGACCTGGACAGGCTAGAGAGCTGGGCAGAGAGAAACTGAATGAAGTACAAGAAGGGTAAGTGCAGAGGCTTGCATCTGGGCAAGAACAACTGCAGGTACCAGGATAGGTTAAGAGACTGACCTGTTGGAGAACAGTGTAGGAGACAGGGACCTGGGGGTCCTAGGGGACAGCAGGACGACTGTGAGC